>PTEX01000096.1:1736109-1918510 GCA_003342815.1 Eudromia elegans
AAGGTTAGCAGACAAGCATGGCTGCTGCCAAAGAGCAAATAGAGGAGAAAACAATGTCATTGTTCAAGAGAAAGGGAGCAGCAGCATTGAATCCCTCCGGGTCAGATGCTGCTGTGCTGCTCCTCATCCCCAAGGGGCTACAGAGGAGGAGAAGAACAGGTTGGACTGAAAAAYCCCTCTTTGAAATTAGGTTAACCAGGATGAACCCTCCTGGGTGCTGTCCGGAGGCCTTTGCCCTTTTGGCCTTTGCTCATTTCTGCATGTTTTCTGCCTTACAGAATAGGAGGTGAGAAGGTCCTTCTGCTCTCGGCGTCAGCCTGGGGCTTCCTCACGGTCGTCACCCCTCTGCTCACCCACCTCGGCTCGGCCCACCTGCTCCTTATGGCCTCRTCCCGCTTCCTCATGGGGCTGCTGCAAGGTGAGACGGGGCCATCCCAGCCTTTCCCAGCCCAGGGGCTTCTCCATAGGGCAGGAACTTGGGATGCAGGTTTGGTTTGTGAGGCCTGAATGATCCACCTGTATGCACAGACGATGGGCTGGCTCAGGACTGCCCCCACGTCTGGAACTTCTATAGCAAAAAATAAAAAGTGCCATTTCTAGATGAAGTCACCATAAGTTGTTCCCCTGGAGAAATCTCTGTGCAGGGTGTGGGCTGCGGGGTGGAAAGCAAAATGCCAACTCTTTCGGGATGATTTTCCTTGCCTTTTCCTGAGCTGCAATGGGAGGGGATATGAGAATGCATGCACTGGCAGATGGACTCACTGAGCGCTTGCTTGCTCTGCTCCAGGCGTGTATTTCCCTGCCCTGGCCAGCCTGCTCTCGCAGAGGGTGCGGGAGGGCGAACGCGCCTTCACCTACAGCACCGTGGGCACCGGCTCCCAGGTCGGGTAAGTGCCGGGCGCCGTGGCGGCTCTGAGACAGAGGTGGTGCYGTGAGATGCTATTGAAGAGCTGGAGGCAGCACTTCCATCCCCAGACCTGCGCGGGTGCCGGCCCCTGCAGCTGAAGAAACCCCCGGCTGCGGCTCTCRCACACCCTCGTGCGCGTCTTGCTGGGGAATCTGCATCCTCCACAACGCCCTGTTTGCTCTGGAGGGTGTCGAGGACCTAACTGAGGGCTCTTTGCGTCGCCTCTGTGACGCAGACGTTGCAGAGCGTCCGGGGCTGCGCCCTTGGGAAGCTCCCGCYGCTCGTCCCGCGTCCCGGGACACCTCAGCCGGGGCCTTTCCTTCCAGCACGCTGGTGATCGGCGGCGTGGGCTCCCTCCTGCTGGACTGGTACGGCTGGGAAAGCGTTTTCTACTTCTCCGGCTTGCTCACCTTGCTCTGGGTTTACTGCACGTGCAAGTGCCTCCTGAACGAGAAAGGTAAATCCRTCACCACGCATCCCCCATTCCTGCACCCTCGGGAGCGAGTCAGCTCTTTCCCACCAGTCTCTGGAGTTTCCAAAGGGACACCTGGTTTTACAAAGACACCAAGCAAAGTCTGCCATGTGTAACATACAGCAGGGCTGACTCGAGCTGCTAACCCCCAAACCAAGGTTTTTGGGGTAGGAAATCAGCAGTGTGAAAGGTCAAAGGTGCTCACAGGGTAACCCTGTGTTTGGGAGTCTGATCTAACCCCTCTGTCCTCTTAGGCACCATTGGAAATGCCAAGTGGAGCATGAGCTTCAAAGTGGATTAAGCTAAAGTGGAGCAAGATCCTTATTCCAAAGGCATCTAGAAATAGAGCTTTTTTACAACCAGAGAATCTGGAATATCTGCTCCAAATTGCTGTCAGGGAATAATCGGACATGGRCAAATGCTGCTACATGCGATTCAAGCATAGTGTGCAGAGCCCTACTCGTAAGGTGCTGTACMAAACTAAACCTTCTCCCCGTCCAAAAACATTTCTGTCCAATTATATCAAGAGATACAACAAATAGGTGAAGGTGACTGGATGGGGGAGTGTATGGACACAGTGGAAGAAACTGAGCTGATGCAATAAGGYGCTCTCATCAGCATCCAGCAAAGGATAAAAGGTTAAGAACATATTAGAGGTGTTTGCATTGAAGCTGTGCAAGGCTCCTTCCAGCAGCCCACAGCAGGGCTGATCACCCCCTGCCTTGGTGCATTTTCTCCTCGCAGAGCTCATCATTCCCTTGGATTATTTAACAAGAGGCCTCTCCCTGTCCAAGCAGAGCAAAGTTCCCTGGAAGCAGCTCTTCAGAAAGGCACCGATCTGGTAGGTGGTGCATTTCCGAGCTGAGGCAGCTGACAGCACTAGCACTGTCCTTCCAAAGGCTTTCTCCCTCCTTGAGCTCATGTGCTTCGGGTATTTGCATTTTGTCCACTTATTTAGCTGTTTGGGGGAAATACCACCAAGTTTTCAAATCCATTCTACACATATAAATGAAGAACCAAAAAGGTGATTGGGACAATAGGCAGTTTAAGGAGGGATGTCCAGCCYGGCTGTGGCTTCAAACCTTTCTGCATAGCTGCTCCCTGGGGCGCAGAGAGGGACTCTCCATCATCCTCCTTAGAAATGGTGCTTGCAATGGTCCTCCGAAGAGGACAGTAGTTACCTATRCAAAAGCCTCAGCGCTGTAAGTGATTTATTTACAGCCCAGGGCCTGAARTCCTGGGTTGCCAGAATGGCCGTTTTCCGCCCGGCACGACCTGCTGTCACTGAAGGGATTTTTCTCCCCTGTCTCGCACTCTCAGGGCTGTCATCGTGGCTCAGCTCTCCACATCCAGCACGTTCTTCACGCTCCTCTCCTGGCTGCCCACCTTCTTCAAGGAGACCTTCCCCGAGTCCAAGGTAGGTGGAACGTCAAAGGTGGAGGGGAGTAGGGGCAGAGCAGCCCGAGAAAATTATAGTTATCCTTAATGACATGCACTTTATCCTTAATAACGTGCACTTCAAAACCCACTGCTGAGGCTTCCCTCTCCAGAGCACAAATAATGTCCCCATTTTTCAGAAACGGAGTCAATTCTCACCCGGGCTTTGGGCTGGTATTTGGTGTCTCTGCGTTTTTGGACCCAGTGTTTTCCACAACAGCTCCGTCGGGTTTTAAATAACTCCTAGAGCTGCTTCCAAATGCCTTTTAACATTACATTTGTAAGGCGCTTTATGGCCTGCTTGATATTTATATTGGAATCATGTATTAAACCAGCAAACATATTGTCGYGGCGAGATCAGTGCACCTCCGCTAATGTGCTTGCCTGGCAGTAATTTACCATCTGCTGGGCATTATATCGTGGTGTTCTTATGCAAGAGGCTCCCTATAATGTTCCCATGCCTGGTAATCGCTTCCRAGGTTTTAATCAAACGTGGCTTGCTGGGATTCTTTTCCCGGGATTCACGGTAATCCCTGGAAAACCGTGTCACCTGCTGGCGGCACGGCCGTTCTGCAGGCAAGCCACGATGCAGGGTGATGGGTTCTGCCAGGGGACATGAAGGTGACACCAGGGTGGCCTCCACACCGCAGCTGCAGGACAGTTATGCATTAAGCAAGCAAGCTGGCCTAAAGAATTCCTGCTCTCTTTTTCTTTCCCTCCTTTCTGCAGCGAGCAGGTAAAGCAAGCAGTGTCCTCTCCGATAGCACATGCCTCTGCATTTTTGCTCCTTCTAGGGTTGGGTGTTCAATGTGGTCCCGTGGCTSGTTGCAATTCCCACGAGCTTGTTCAGTGGATTTCTGTCTGACCATTTAATCAGCCAGGGTAAGAGCTCTTTCTGTCCTAAGCTGCACTTACCCTGTGCTCTCCTGGCTGGAGAACAAGGTTGCACCTTGAATTGTCCTTGGTCAGAACGGTTCCTTTCTCTTCCAGGGTACAAAACCATCACCATCCGTAAGTTCATGCAGGTAAGAGGAATAAAGCCACGCGAACACAACTCGAGCTCGTTGGATGCTGGGGGAAACAGCAAGGGCAAGATGAGCAGGAGCAGGAATGCCAGGGAGAGCGCAGCTTGCCCTTCAAAACCCGCATTAGTGTCTGCATAGCGCCCTTTGGCACCCCAAAGGCAACCCAAAAGGGGAAAAAAGACCAGAGAAGCACCAGGCACATTTACAAGGGAGCAATTGGTCTCCAGAAGGAGCTGCTTCCTCCATCACAGAAGTGCTGCTGTGGCTTTTAATTTCCTCTTTCTCCCAGGTCATCGGCTCAGGCGTGTCGAGCATTTTTGCTCTGTGCCTGGGGCAGACCTCCAGCTTTTGCAAAGCCGTCGTGTTTGCCTCGGCCTCTGTGGGACTTCAGACCTTTAACCACAGGTAACGGGAGCGATAAGGACGCTGGCCGTGTCCTCATGGGAGGCTACCAAGGCAGGCAGCCCCAGTCTCAGTGTCCTATGTTGGTTCCTTCAAGGCTGGTGGGGTTTAGTGACTGCCTGGCAGGTAGTAGTGCATGAAGCAGAACGTGAATTTTACCCTTCTGAGTACTTTCAATGAGCTACTTTGAACTGGATCCATTTCCTTCTGTAGTTTCCCATGTAGTTTCACATTCATCCACTTTCCTTTTTTGCTTCTCTTCACCGTGCCATTCCATGCCTAGGATCCCCTGCTTTTGTGTAGCAAACTGAACGATGAGCAAAGAAGAATAAAAAGACGACCATGTTCCACTAAACCAGCCCTTCTTTCCCCTCCCCGTTTCTCAACAGTGGCATTTCCGTGAACGTGCAGGACTTGGCCCCCTCCTGTGCTGGCTTGCTGTTCGGTAAGGATCCCGTCCGTCCCRTAGGGACATCGTGCGTGTGGCCGGGGACAGCGCACAGTGGGACTCGCTCCACCTCCTGCATCCTCGGGCTCCTTCCCTGTGGATCCTGGGCTCCTTCCTTGTGGATCCTGGGCTTCTTCCCTGCGGATGCTGCCGCTCTGGCGGTGGCAATGGCACATCCGTGCCGTCAGACTCCTGAAATCGCTGCGTGTGCAGGCGGATGGGGCATCCTTGCCGCCAGCGAGGCGTTTTGCTCAGCACACGGGACAGGAATCCCGGTGCAGCCCCCACACCCTGGGGTTCCTGCGAGCTGAAGCCATTGAGCAATTTCCCTTTCTTTCCTTTCCAGGCGTTGGGAACACCGGCGGAGCTCTGCTCGGTAAGGCACCTCCCAACAGCTCCGCTTCCCCGAGGAGCCCCCCGGCAGGATCCGTCCCCATCCCCTGCACCGCTGTCCCTTTCCCCCATTCACAGGTGTCGTTTGCGTCTACCTGGCCGGTTGTCTCATCGAAACAACCGGCTCTTGGGGTTCTGTTTTCAACCTGGTGGCCGCCGTCAACAGCGTGGGCCTCTGCGCCTTCCTGCTCTTCGGAGAGGCCCAACGGGTGGACACGGACTCTGCCTATRTAGAGCTGTAGGGACGCGCTCTGCAAACCCTCCAAGGGCAGCGGAGTGTCCTCTCCAGGCGTCACAGCCGCACAAGTGCCAAAGAACAGATTTTCTTTTTGCAGAAGTTTAAAAACAAAAAAACCCAAACCGAACAAATGAAAATCCCCGCAAGACCCTGTGCCTACGGGTCTGAAGGAAACCCAGAGGGGASAAGAAATCGAGTGTTTGCTTTTTGCTCAGGGGATGGTTGTTGGCCTAGAGGGCCCATCACCTCAATGTTACCAGTGAGAACTTGTCCCGTGTGCCTGATTTGCCCCAGTTCATGTCTAGTGGGCAAATATCCGTGTAGCCAAAGAGCTTATCCAGCTCCGCGTCGAGCAGTGCCGCGATCTGGGCCCTCACCATGGACCTCCGACCGCTGTCCCTGTGGAGCCGCTTCCTCCRTGCTCTGCCCTCCGGTGACCACCAGAAGATTTCCTGCCTTTAGGCTGCCAAACAACACGTTTCGTSTGAACTAAATTCAAGGAAAAACCCAAATGAAGGTACCTCTGCCCCAAGCTCTCCTTCCTTTGCAGTATGTTTGCTGGGGGCAGAAGAGAACGGGTCTTGTGATGAAGTCAAGGCTTCCCCACAGGGCGAGCGGGCATTTTGGGCTGGGTATCTACTGCACAAGATGCTGCATCCGCGTTGCCTTCACTGGCCTCGAGGCAAAACTGGAGTTTTCCTGCCAGGCTGTGGGATCCCGTCGGGTCCATCCTTGCCCAAGGGCTGAGCCTGAGGGCTCCTTCCCTTGGAGAGCAGATCCAAGCCAAGGGAGACCACCTGGATTGGAGAGCAAGGATCCCCGGAGCCTGTGCTCGCTCAGCCTGTGGTTGAGTTTGCCATTACATATCCTGGGCAGGATAGACCCAGGCAAGAGATCCTTTGCCATATGCTGTGAATGTATATGAAACTAGGTCATGTTCTGGACTATGGATCTGTAATTCCCAAAGCTTTCTACCTTATGAGGTGTTTCCTCCATGTGCCTTCAATGGGGCGCAGGAGACATCCCAAAGAGCCTGCACTGGGCACATTTCCTATATTAAACACAAAATGCATTTTCTATATTGAATGCAGGAATTTCTGTGTTGTGGATCCATAGCACCAGGTGTGGATTTGTGCTCTTCCCCGTATCAGAGGGAAATATTTGGCTATGTATGCCTCTGAGCCTGAATGTCTTAAGTTATTTATATGTATTTTTAAATTTAAGTACCAAATCCTATTGTCTATTTTATGTACTTGAGGCCTGATTCCGAATGCTTTCTGTGTGTGGGGGATTCCTGCTGAAGCCCACAGCATTTCTCCCTGGGAAGGTTCTGCTGAACTGCGCTTTTAGTTTTTGTCAGATCTGTTTTAAATGTGAAATTTCATATTAAAGAGACTTGTTGCTTTTCCTTCCACTCCTTCCTTGCAGCCGGAAAGAATCTCTCCCATTCCCTGGTGCTTGTACCAGAGACTCACACTTGTCGAATGCAAAAAAGAGAAAAAAATCCTCTGCCTCTTTTTAATTTCTTTTTCCAAAAACAATTCTTCTTGGAGGATATCTTGGAGGCCTGTTAAGATTCTAAATAGAGAGGTTTACAATAAAAGTGGAGATTTTTGGTTACAGAGAAACTGATGGATGCCACTAATATAAATTGAGCAAATCAGGAGGGGTGTTAGGAGACAAAGGTGCAAGTCCCCGATGTCTTCACAGGAGAATATAGCATCTGTGTGGCCTGATTTGGGAGCGGAGAGGTGGGAGACAAGGTTTTCTCCCTCTCTGCTTTCCCACATGGGCTAGTTCCTATGGCAGGTGCAGCCCTGGCATCAGTCTGCTCTGACGGGCCCCGCAGGCAGGTCCCGTCCCAGCTGGAATGGCCTTAGAAATATAAACCCTGGCCAAACGGCCCGCTCTGGACAGCGGGGCTGCCACGTGCGGGCAGGTGCCAACAGAGGGAGCTGCGAGATCTGCGATGCGCAGCCGGGCCCGCGCTCGGACCGCCGCATCCRCGGCATCRGCGGCATCRKCRGCATCRSYMGYATCGSTSGCATCGRTGGCATCGGTGGCATCGGTGGTATCGTCTCTTGCCCTTGAGTGCCCCTTGGGYGCAGGTGCTGGGAGAAAGAGGAGSGAAAAAAATAAAGAGGAAAAAGRAAAGGCTTATGAGTATATTTTGCARTGAGAAATAGCCATTCAAGGAGTTTTAAAGCCTCCCGAATCAAGCAATTAACAGAAAATCCTTCTGATTTCTTCACGGTGTCCCACAGCTGTACAAAGTGCCAGAGAATGGGGTGAGCCRTGTCAGAGTCCTAAGACTGCAGCTCTGCAGGACTGGGACCGCTCTGCGTCCTGCCCTGCAGAGGATGGGGACAGGGATGGGGATAGTGCATCAGGGACCGGGCACCGGCAAGGGTGTTTAATTGCAGGCGGCTTCTGTTGTGGGTTGGAATCGACAGGTCGATTTATTTTTATATCGTTTAGGGCGCGTTCGATAGCTGGCAGAGGCTCTGGAGCATGGGAAGGCTACGGGCTCATTGCAGTTTGCATAACACAAAATCAATAAACACATTCAAGCAGATGGAAAGCAAAACGCGGGCGAAAAATAGAGCTCCGAGGAAAGAAAAGAAACAGCAAAGAGCACTTTCCGTGGATGCTTTCCCATGGAAAGCAGATGCYCTTGCAGCACAGAGACCTGCTGTGGCACCAGCTGCCAGCTCCCAGGGCCGGGATGTGCCCCAGGGATGTCCCCGCMTGCAAAGGGCACCTCGAATCCGCACCGTAACCTGCCAAATATCACCCTTTATTGCAGCCATGACCTACCGCCCGGCGCGTAATGAGGAATTTTCCATTTCAAACTTTAATGCAATAATTAAGAGGTCCATTAAGGTCTTTACAGTTTGACTGCTTTGTAATTAAAACGGGAGGGGAGGCAGAAGGAGGGCCAGGAGTTGCAGTGCAAGGTGTCAAGCTCCTGGTCGCTGCTTTAAATCCTGGCCCCCTTTTTTTCCCCCCCTCTCCATTTCTTTCTTCAAAATCTTTTTCCTGTTCTTATTTTAACCAGTTGTCCTAGGGGCAGGTGGCCTTGACAAGGCGACGGCGYGGGAAAATATCAACATGAGAAGCAACAAGAGGTTAAATAAGCGCGACTGCTCCTAAAAATGACTCCCTTCCCCAATGCCAAAGGCCCYGCGGGCTGCAGGGCCACGGCTGTCCCCATTCGGTACTGCTTTTRCCCTAAAATCTTGGTTCCAGGTTGGTAGGTTTTTGCAAAGGATGTAGAAAAAAACAGTGGTTCAAAGGTAGAAGGAGTTGCCAGGAAATCTTCAGCTGATCCTTTGCATCCTTCTCCAAATTGCTTCCCGGGGTCCGTACAGCTTCCTGACGGACTCTTGTTCTTCCAGACACGCCGCTTGCTGCAATCTCCTGGCCCTCTGGCATTAATTATTCTCTAATAAATTGTTTTTAATTTCAGCTCCAAAGGAAAAAAAAAAAATACCCGCTTCCACAGGAGACAAGGGAAAGGTACACGTGTAGCAATTATCTGTAGGATTTTACACAAAGAATTAGAAGCCTAGCAGAGCATGTTCTGCATTCTCATTAAAGGCAAAGAGCCAGCGGTTGGCAGGGGATTTTCCTGTGCAACCAGTTTGGCTCTTTGCAGCTGTTAAATTCCTTTCATGTTTTTTCTTTTTTTTCCCCCCCTTCTCCTCTCTCCTACCAAGTCTCCTGCACAAAAAAAGAGGCTAATTTGTACTCTCTCCCATGTACATGTGCAAATCGGAGTGAGGCGGACGCTTGAGATGCATCCTCGGCCGCCCGTCGCTGGCGATTCGGGTGAAGCTGAGATTGCTTTGCAGCAWGCCCTTGCTCTCCGGAATAACTCATAAATAAATGCCTTTGTGGCAGTTGTGAGAGTGACGTTCTCCGATGGGGAAACCACTTCTCGGGTTTCTTGAAATAGCAGAAAGAAAGGCCCTCCTGCACCTGGCTCAGCTTCYGATCCAGGGGCGTTAGCACTGCAGAATTTGATGTGTGAAGCCTTCTGTCCGATGGTGGTTTTGTGGCTGGAGACGCCTGGGAACGCAGAATTCAGATTTATTTCATTGCTTAGTTGAGTGATGCCATTTTAAGGATTAAAACCACGGGGAGACGTTGATTTGCCTCCACACGAGGACGTTTCCCCAGCTCGTGTCCCTGCAAGGAGGCAGATGGGAGGCTCTGGCTTTGCTGTCTCCAAGCTGTGGACTCAGCTCTTTGGGACACGTCACGAGTGGCCTCGCAGCTCCTGGGATCGTTTCAGGATTTTCAGAAATGCGCTCCGTAAATCCCCTTTGGATTGAGTTAGGACAAAATTACCCCAATCTGGAAACACTGCAGCTGCCTGCAGAGCTTCCTGCAGGATGGTCCAGCTCTTCTCAGGAGGTTTTTGAATTCCTTCATATTGATTTGAATTTGGAAAACATGAATTGCTTTTGGGAGCTAAAAGATGAACATGCCCCGAACCRGTTGCATTTTAAAGGGTTTCAGACAGAAGCCACGGCTGAAAGAGCTGCCCTGGGATGATGGAGATGGACAGAGCTGCTCAGGATGCAGACACAACCAGAGCCCAGTTGCTGTCAAACCTGCTATTCTGGTACCAGTGCTGTTTTATACCAACTACTATCGTAGTTATCATACAAGGGACCAGAGAGACCAGAGACAGGTTTAATGYAGAGCCAGAAGCTCTGGTATGAGTTAGAAAGGGCATTCTGTGGCCTTGCTCAGGGCCTCCCCTCTGTTTATAGGCTGCTAAGAGCCCGTTATCCTTCACAGCCAATTTTGGAGCCCGGTTTCCCCCTTCTTCAGCCCAGGTTTTGCTCACTTTTCCCGGTGTCTCTCAAGCCTTTCCCTCCTGCTCCTCCTTGGAGATTTCTGGATTAAAGACTAAAGCATGGAATTGATTTCCTAGGYGTGCATTAGGGAGGATTATTCCAGGATATTCCGCTGCATTTGGTGGATKACTATTTCCAGGGACGGGCATCTCAGATCTCAGCCCATCCTTCCCTCCGAACGTCCCAGCATGTTCATGGCTTTTGCAGACATCAGGAGCATCTCTAGGAGCAAGAGACAAAATTCCCAGCGCCCAAGTGTGTTTGCACCCCAGAAATCTCCCATATAAGTGCTTTGGTGAGTGCTTTGGGTGGAATTATTCCTTTTCTTCGCTCTGCTAATATTGAACCAAAGGGACCYTCACGTCAGACAGACAGAGGAAGCACCATGGGCATCAACCAGGTCTGATACAAGTCCCTGCACACAGCAGGAAAGGAATAATAACAAARAAGAGGCTTTATGGGAGCAGAGGGGAGCATTCAGAAACAGTCTCTGTCCAGCCCAGGAAATTTTCTGCCAAGTTCTGGCCTCATCATCTGTCTCTGGTGGTGCCACTTTTGCAAATGCCTCTTCTGAAGGGCAGAACAGAGGCTGCWTTTGCAACACGTGGTATAAGACTTCTCTGCATCCTGGTGTACATAAGAGACAGGGACAGCCGGGCAGTATTTTCCTCTTCTTTTAATGTCTTGTTTTTTGTAAATTATATTCTCTGTCAAGAGATCTGCCCCCCTCCCTCAAAAAACCTTGAAAACCACTGCCAAACCAAAGCCTTTTTGATTAAATGTGGCTACGTTCCACCAAAATTTCTCTCGCAATGATGAGACTGGTTCTGTTTTCCAAATAAGTTTCCCAAGTCAAATATCAACCAGATGGCGCCCAAGAGAGCGCGGTGCGGAATTCCAGGGTTTTAGAATGGATATCGCTTGCCGGGGACAGCGAATAGCTCTGTCCTGCTGCTCCTCCAAGAGTGCAGGGATTGAGCCCTGGAGTTGAGTCCTTCTAGAGTGGGAGCGAAATCCCTCCTGAGCTCTTGGATGTTTGCATGGGGTTGGGAAATCTCCCCAGGGTCCGTTCTCCTCATATGTTTCCCATGGGAAAAGGAGGGAAAGAGGGGAGCGTGCAAATGCAGCTCSGGCAGGTGGTCAACCCACCCCTGCACCGCTTGCTCCAGAATCCTTGCTCCAGCATGAGATGCTAAAGAGGAAAAACACATATTTCTTTTCCTACTTCTTTCTAGTTATTTTTGACAAGCTGGATGAGAACAGGGAGGGGAGGGAGAGAGGAAAGAGCTGACACATGTTTGATATACACTTTTGACAGAGATTTTACTTTATTATGTTTAATTGAAAAGTGTTAAAGTCATCCGACATGAATATTCAGCGATGGCTTTTGGTGCCGTTCCAGGAGTTATGGTCGGCTGTGATTCCAGCACGGCTTCGCAGCACGGAGCCCTGTCAAAGCGAGAGTGACAGTGGGGAAGCTATTAATTGAAATAGCTTCATTAATTAGTAATTAACAGCAGGGTAATGACTATGTCACACATCGTATTTCAATGAATGCCCTTCATGTGTTATGGGGCCTTTAATTAAAGAATATGCATTTTAATTAAAGGCAAGTTTGGCCCTTTGGCCTCCGGAATACAAAAGACGCCGCTAACTTCCAGGACTCGGTGGAGGGAAGCTTGGCTGGGGGGGAAAGGAGGCAAAGTGCAAGTTTCAAAGTTAAATTTTGGTGCCCCATCCCCTCTATGGGAAGGGAGCTGCTCTTTCCACAGAGCGGGATCTCTGGGACAGATGTGGAGCCTGGAACATGGCATGGGAATGAGCTGCTGGTGCTGGAGGTGTGTAGGGCTCTMTGGATCCAGAGGCAGGACCTGGAGCTGCCAGTGATGGAGAGTGATGGTCAATCACTTAATAACGAGCCAAGCAGCGTTTCCTTCCTCCCCACTTGGGTTTTTCCACCTACATATTGCTTCATGAGCGACTTCTCTTCCAACATCATCATCAAGGGCAAGAGTTTCACCAGAGCAGAGACTCTGTGCTCCTATTTTACCCAAATTTCACATTAAACCATGATGTTCTTGCCATGGATGCTGAATGCCCCTGCATCTCCCCAGCCTCGGGAACGCTCCCTCACTTCCCCAAGGAGATGCCCAGGGAGAGGAGGCGGTGGTTGGAGACACGAGTTCAACTTTGCAAGATGAACTGGGAGAGGGAACCGCGTGAATCACTCCGAGTACCCTGATAGCAATTAATACCATTAAATAATTTAAATGGACAAGTGGTTATTTTATGCTGCAGCTCTCCGGCACTTTTACCAGTGTCAYAGCGGGTTTGTCCTTATGTCCTGCATCAGTAACGGCCCTTTCCCGGGGGGATAAACGCAGGGGTGACTCTGGGGCGAGGGGTCGCTGCCAAGACCTTCTTTCCRCTGCTTCCCGCGGCAGAACCTGGGGGGCTGAAGCTCCCGCTCGGGTGCGGACACGAATTGTGCACGCACAAACGCCGTGTGTGCTTGGCCGTGGCCGGTATTCGGGGTGGCCGTGGGAAGACGGTCCTTGCTCACGGCTACGGCTGACGCGTGCACGTGTGGCTGGCACGTTTGCTCAGGCGTATTTTGGATGCATATTTGCACCTTCAGACCCCACCGCCATCCAAGGYGCCTTGGGTTCCCTTTCACAGCCCGGGCTGGAGCTGCAGCCTGGCTGGRGGGGAGAGCGTCACCATCGTGGGTCAAAAACAGACTTTGCTGCCACTGCTGCTGCTGCTGCTGCCAYGGGATTGCTCCGGTGCAGCTGGGGGCCCGGCGTGGACACGTGGTTGGACCCCCTTGTGAGGCTTGTTGGGGACCCAGCGGGGAATCCGTACGGGGAAAAGAGTTCTTCAGGTAAGCGAGCTTGGCTGGGATAAAGAACAGYGGCTAGATGTTGTGGCTTTTGCAAACACAAGAATCCAAACCTCTCATTCTCCACATTTTTAATGCAAGGGATCAGCTCGTTGGGTTGACAAAAACAAACACATACAAAATCTTAATTTTCCTCCACAATTTAGMCCCCCTCCACCAATTTAGGACCTTGGTAGTCTAAGAGAAAATATAGTCAAGCCTGGGGGATCTCGATTCTATTCCTATTTACAGACCCTGCTAATTCCAGGTGTGAGACCCAAACCCCGTGACACCATCGGGAACCCCTGCGACCGCCTGACCTTGCTCTGTGCTCAGGCTGAGCACGGCTCAGGAGAGGCACCAGCTTCTCTCCTTTCCCTTCCTTTTCTTTTTCTTTCTTTTTCTTTCTTTCTTTCTATTTTTTTTTTTAATGCCTTGTTTGTTGTGTACCAGATTTCCTCTCATCATTTCCAAATCAAACGTCTCCTTCCTTTCTGCTTCCAGAAATTAAAACGTGGCAAGGTCTCTTCTTTTTTTTTTTGAACCGTGAGATTAAAAGTTGTTTGAAGAATAATGTTTTCCTAAGTTTTAGCTGACATTCAATTTTAATGACTTTTTAAACAAAGTAACTATTAACTGTGCATCGTTTTATAGTTTCCTGATGTCTGACAGGTGTTTTTGCCCATGTGGGAAACAGATGCTAATAACATTTTCCCTAATAGCTCATAAATAATAAGCATTTAGCATTTTCCTTTGTATACTGCTCTGTCAATAGCCAATTTACTTTTCAGAAGCCACAACGTTTTCCTGTCAATCAGATTTCGCCTCGGGCGCTTTTTGGTGATTAGAAAGCCCTTGGAGAGCGAGAACTCCAAATTAGTTTTAAATAAAAAATAAGAATATTCATGCTGTTGAACATCTAAAGGTAAAAAAAAAAAAATGATCTGGGCACATAAATATCACTGGTGGGGTATTAATACTTCATAGAAATAGAGTGACCAACTGCTCTCTGGAGGGGCACAGCAAAGACAGCCCCCGACACAAAGAAAGTGATGTATGCAGCAGAAAAACAACTCTGTATTGTCTGAAAACRGGAAGTAATTGGCGAGGTTTTGAAGAGTTTTAGCCTTAGCAGAGCAGCACCAGCTCCTCGCTGCAAGAAGAGCGGCCCGGGCTCAGCCCTGAGCCCATGTCTTGGTCCTGCTGTGGGCTCTTCAGCCACTGCTGACRTTTTTCTCACTTCCAGAAGGGAAAAGGAGGGAAATGGGGAGTTTTCCTCACTGGGGATACTCCCTGCAGACGCCTCTGCCTTTTCTGCAGGCGCAATGGGTGTCAGATGAGGGTGACGCAGCGACGTCCTCTTGCAGGTTGCAATATCTCTGCACTTCCCAGGCAAAGAAGAGTTTTGATAAAGAGCTCGATAAGAGCTTTGATCCCATTTAAACCAAGGTTTTCCCCAGTGAACACAGCGGACGGCTCCTTGGAAGACAGAAGACCCTCGAGTGCCAATGTGGAGAGCTGTCCCCAAAGGTGATGTGGCCAGAGCTGCCCTCGGCCTTGCACGGCTGCCTTCCCAGCACCGGGATCTTGGGGGGTTATTGGGCCTCCAGCAGAGCAGCCGCCCTGGTCAGGCTGGGAGCTGGGATACCAGCGTGGCCCCACTTGGCTTCTTCTGCAGAAATAAGTGCATTGGTTTCCCTGCTGCTCATCGGACACACCTCACCACACTGCGTCTTAACACCCACCCCTTCCACCAGACAGATTTTCTCATCACAAATAACCCATTTTGCAAGAGAAATGAGTGACACAGCTTCCCCAGCCAGTCTAAAAGGCATTTTTACRATTATTTTTTTTTCTAGAAAGAGTGGCCTCATCTATCCTAACATATTGACCTGAAACTTTGTGGTGCGCTGACATATCCGTGCTGAACACCATTAAACCCCAAGGGGTTTTAGTTAATCAAATGTAAACATGAATAATGCAGCGATATAAAAAGCAGGTATCACATCAACACGAGACAAAGGGTCAGAGAGTGAGCTGGGTCGTCTGGTTGATTTTTCTCGTTGAATGAAAGAAAAGGAAACTTTCGCCCTTTGGGGACRAAACTTCAATTTCTCCAAGTGATTTCAGGCTGGTTGCAGATGAACAACAAACACGCTCGATGTTTCGGCTCCTACACGGCAGCTTCCTAATAACTGGGGTGTTAATTGAGAGTTAAGGGTTAAGTTGAGGGTGTTAATGGCCATAGCGGCTGAGCAACGATTACCCAACGCTCCCGCTTTCAGAGAGTGTTCGGTGGAATATCCTCCTTGTGCGGATTATCCGGCATAATATGGAATATCTATAAATAGTGGGTGGGAATTATTCTTACGTATCAGACTTGAAAGCTGAAAGATGACTATCTGGGAGCAAAGGGGCTTCCGGCACCGAGTCAGAGCTGGGGTGCTGGTGGAGCATTGATGTCCCTGGAAGGGTCCAAGCCAACGGCCCYGCTGCCACTCGGTGGTCTTTGTCCAAGACCCATCTCATTCCTGACATGCTGCTCTCCTTGCAGAGCTCTTGCTGGGGTAGCTGGACCAGAGCAAAGCTGATTTTCAGGACGTCCTTTTCACAGTCTGTGTGCTGGTGAGCACCAGCAACTGGGAGAATTCCCAAGGTTCTCTCTCCGTCCTGCCACGTGGGCGTTTCCAGARCTGCATTAAATATAAGAGGTTTGAAGGAAACCTGAGGTCCCAACGCTTTTSTATCTGCTACTTCAGACTCATTTGCTTCTTGGTCATCTCATCCCACCATCTTCAGCCWGCACCTCCAGCTCCGAACCTCTCATCCGAGTCAGCCTCCTTGGACAACGTGGGCAGCCCCAAAGTGATGCCCTTCAACCGTTCACACAGTGCTAGGAAACTTTCTCCTGGCTATTAAGCAACAGGGACGAATCAGAACAACCCTGGTGAGCTGTTTCAGTGTATTTAACCTCAAATCCTTGTGTCCTGCWTTAGGTAGGAATAATATTTGGTTCCAGTCCACTCGGTTCCACTTTTCGGGCTTCCTCCAGGCTGCCCCGGTACCTCACTAGCTTTTCCTCTCCGAGCAGTTGGGTTGAAACATATGCCATTAGACCTGACGTCCCCAGTTAAAACCCCTGTCACATCACTAAATATTTTAGCAAATAAAAAATTTTTTAAACACGCGGCCAGATGTCCACAYTGACACAGCGCTTAAGGCGTTTGACTGATAAAAAGCCAGGGCCCTTGGTAAATGGGGATTTAAAAACATGTCCTGAGGCAAGTGTGTGATATTAAAAACATCCTGGGCTCTTTTGTATGGAGATTTGCATACGTTGAGGTTTTAAAGAGAGTGTCCATCTGTCACTGAGCATTCTCCCAATACAACAAAGCATTGACAAATATTTTGAACCACAGTCACTTTTCAGCAGGCACCAGCAAGGAAGCGGAGCGGTTTCAGCTGGGATATCCATCGCTTTGTGCAATAAAAGGAGCTGTGGTTTCGCTTGGAAGCGGTGTTTAATATTTATGAGGATGACAGCCCGGTGCAATTACAGAACCGCAACCCGGCCCTCGAGTGGCTCCAGGAAAAGCAGCAGCCGGAGCGAAAAACTGAAGCTTTAGTTCTGGAAAGTGTGGGGTTGGACCGAGCCCCGCGCGTCGCTGGTGGATCTCCAGCGTTGGAACACGGGGCTGCTCCGGCATCTGCTGGAGCGTCGGAGAGGCTCCCGCCAGCGTCAGCCAGCCCTGCAGCAGCCCGGCTGTGCCACCAGCATCCCAAACGGGCGCGAACGGCACCGTTGGTAACGTCCTTGTTGGAAGGAGAGGGCCTAACGTTGAGCTGCCAGCAGCCCCGCTCGGCAGAGCTGGTCCTGAACCAGCCGTCTTAGGGCTCGGCGTGGGATGTGCGAGGACACGAGGTGCAGAGGGGAAGGGGATCGGGACGTTGTCACTGCAAGGATGTTGTCACGCGGGGCTGGGGAAGGCTGGGAAGGAGGCCTGGATCTGCACCTCGGGGAGCTCGGCCGAGCCTGGGATGGGACAGCGGGAGCGGGAAGTGACAACAAGTGAACAAGGTCTCCCATCCAAACACCTTTCTGTGACATGCAAAAAAATGGAGGCGTTTTAGGAAAACCTCAACCTTGATCATGATGAAACTCTCCAAACGCAACATGTTAAATTCCAGTTTTTGGGGGCTGACATTGTTCGAGGGGCTGATGTAGCCTCCCTGTTTTCCAATTCTCCAGAAAATCCTAAGTGTCTAATTGAGACAAGACAAAGTCAGAGCACAAAACACGCTCGCAGCAACTACTTCAGCTAATTCGACAAACACTGTTTAGGCACGTGTGCATGCAAACAAGCTGATGATCTCGGTAGATTTCCAGTTTTTCCTCCTCATATTCTGTCTTTCCTTTAATCCGAATCCAGTGCTGGACTCTTCCTGCCTGACCACTAATCCTTTTACATAACCCTCCACAGAAACCCTCCCTCTGCAAGCATTTGCTGCTAAAAGAACCTCTGACTTTGCTGCCCTTGTATCCTTAGCCAATGCAAAGCAGAGCATCCATCCAAGCAAGGGCACTTGGTAGGATTTGGGACAAATCCTGTCTCTCCGGACAGGGGCTGTGCTGCTAAATGCAGGGTTGCTTGGGAGCAGGGGACAATATGGACATGCTGGCCATGTTTATTCAGACAATTAAACAAAATGTGTTTTTGCAGCTATTCGATCGCCCCTTGTTGGCACGCACATCATGGGCAGTATTTTTTGCTGTCTTACCAAGGAACCACCACCTAACACTGAGGGGTAGTCCAAAATGAACCCAAACAAGCCCAATTTTCCTTCAGAACCTATGGGCTGACCCAGAAGCAGCACGGCAACAGATGAGAGGAGGTGAAATACATCATTGAATGGTCTATGAGCAAAAACACATGGAAAAGTCAAGTGGCGGCCAGGTTTTGGTTCCCTTGCCTCAGTGATTTGCTCCAAAACCTCCCAAATTTGAATGTGCTTCTGTTTTTAAAGGAAGGTGGCTCGATCCAGCCTCGATTTGTCCTCTGGTCTTGGCACGTGGGTAACTCGAGCAGTGGCCACTCTTTGTCTCTGCACAATGGAAGTTGGGAAAAATATCAAACCAGGAACCCCCAGCTGCAGAGGAATTTTATTATTGCAGCTTTTATACGGGGCACGAAAGCGGGCGAGTTTAGCACAAAGTCATTACTGCAGTTAAAACCATTAAGTTAATTAATATGGACATTTATGGCTGCCGATAAAAGATAATATCAGGGGATTTATAGAAACAATATAGTGGTGTACTCTTGCTCCCGAGAAGTCGCTGGGAAGGGGGAATTGCGGGGTGGAAGAGGCACCTGTTGGCACCGTGGCTAGAGGGACATTCCCAAGGGCATCACTGGGACAATCCCGTCTGTGGCATCACCCCAAAAACGCTCCTAAACTTTTAGAATTATGCTGAATTCAGAGGAGCTGCAAGTCCCTTGGCCCTGATAGCCCTTGTGAACCCTATATGGCCCAAAATACATGTGTGTGCATATATATATATATATATACAAGCATATGTATGTATATATGAACCCCCCCACTGCAGATTAATTCAATTACTGCAGCTTTAGTACAGGGCAAGCAAGCAAGTTTAACACAGCATCATTTTATATATATATACATACCAATATAAGTGCACATGCATACACACACATACACAGACGAATACGTCCTCCCGAGGTCCTTGTAGCTGGAAACCCTCCGGTGGTCCCCGCCTGCTCGCGGGCGTTTGCTCGGAGAGCAGTCGGGAGCCCGGTAATTTAATAAAGCTTTGCAAACGCGGGCGACTGCAGCCGGTGATAGAGGGGCCGTATCCATCACGGTAATGACAGGCATTAGCAGAATGCCAAGTGTTTGGGGCCCGGCAGATCTGTCACCGCGGCGCGTGGCACGCGCGGGCCCGCGCCGCGGCCGCTCTCATTTAGCGCTGTCTGCAGAGCTGTCATTGCAGGAGGAGATTTATCGGGCTGATACGCGTGATTTATGTCGGGCGGTCGGCCCGGCGAACCCGCCTGCGACAATAGTAGTTAACAAGCAATTAAAATCTTGGGGCCGTGGTGCTGGAAGCGCCTCGGAGCCACTGCTTAACATGAATCCGCTCCAAAATGAAACGTTTTGGGGCCGCTGTGTTGAGATACAGCTCTGAATTGAGGTGTTTCCCATTGAGGTGTTCCAAGTTCCACGTGCTCCGTGGCCAGGGGAATTGCGTGGCCACAGGACAAGGTGGTCCAGGGATATTTTGCAGGACCCAGTGTCTTCCCAAGCCGGTTGCACTTGGAGGTAATTAGCCTCATTGCAAGCACGCGGCGGCTCTCCCTGAGCAATGCCCGCTTAATTGCTAATGACAGGGCTGGGGGGGCTTGTCCTGCTCCCCGACGGGCGGCTGAAGGTACAGGCCCCCTTGGCCACTTCCACCCACCAAATGCTGCTGAATGATGTGGGGTTTTTTTCTGTCTTTTTGCAGTGTTTGATTGCTCAGGGTTTTGTTTTTCCCCTTGCAAAAGTAGCGCAGGAGCCTGGACACTGCCTGAGTKTTCTGCATGTCTGGGATGCACTAAAGCCCAGCAATGCTGCATTGTGCMTTGCTGTACTGTACCTAAATGCACCCAAACCGCCCTGTTTCAGCTCATAACAACAGGGGTACATTAGAGTTTCTGCAATTCCCAGTCTCCTGAAATACAAACCACCACCTCTACACTTCTTTTCTCCCTTCGTACTGCAAACACAAGACACCTATTTCTGCTCCTTCCAAATGAGGACTGGTTTCCTTTGTTTTTTCCGCAGGAAAGAGCTCATCCACCCTTGGGGCTGCCCTGTCTCCAGCTCGGAGCATCCTGTAATGAAGTGACCGCTGTGGAAGCAGGTGGGAATATCCAGGTGATAGTTTTACTATTTGGTTCATACTGAACCGGACCATCATACACAGAAACTGTCTATGAAGATGTGAGAAAAGTGGAGGATTTAGCGGGTGTCCCCAGTGCAGCCAGTGACATTGAACCAGGCAGCCCATTGCCCTCGTTGGCCTGGGAGAGAGCCGCTCTGCTTGAGAAATGACTAAAAATAAGGCAAAACTGAGGCCCTAAACAACCCTCCGGAAAAGCTGCTTCTGAGCAGAGGTGATCCGAGCTGACATTGAGAATTGTTTGATTTACAATAACACAGAGATAATATTTTGCTAAGCCTCCCTGTAATACAATGCGTGTCATTTTAAATTTCCCATTACACCAAGCAATCTAATAAATAAACGCCCGGGCTGCAATAAACATGAATCACTCAGCGTGGAAGAGCTCTCTGCAGTCCCCTAACAAGCACCTTCCTCCTCGTGCTCCTTGGAAGTCACCGAGTGATGTGACTTTGAGCCGGCGCTGCCGCAAGGCGCTGCCTTCAACGCTGCTGCAAATATCGGGACAAACCAGATTTCCCGGTTAGGGTCACGCCGCTTTGCTAAGATACGGCTCATACCTGGCGATTAGTCCAATGAAATCGGCTACCAGGGGTTTTTTTCCTCTCTCTCTTTTATTTTTTTAATGCTGGGATGCAAAAGCRGTTGTTCTGCACGTCCCTTGCGAGGACAAGGAAGCAGCTCCACGTGCCCCCTAATTTCTGCAGTTAGCCTCAGCGGATTGGGTGCACGTGAAGGTATTTTAACTCTCTTCTGCCCTCCTGCCAATATCTGTTAGAATTTGCTATYGAATTTAATATGAGTAATGTTAGGAGAAACAGGTCAGAGTTTCAGATTAACACCAATAACCATAATGAGAACAGATGCTTATATCCATCTGGAATGTAGATTTAATATGTTAAATTCATAGCTCAGCCCATGAAATGCAATCATCAGATGTTTACTGGTCCCAATTTAATGAGCGATTTTGGATTAAACAGGGGCCAAACAACAGGCCACCAATCTATATTAAATCTCTGCAAAATGAAAATTGCAAAGATTTACTTAGGGTCATTACACAAGAAAATTTAATCACAACCTCATCCATAATGTCACATCGTCATCAGACTGATAATTGAAATGCCATGTGAGGGATTATGAATAACCCTCTGTTTATGAAGATAGCTTTCTGATTATCTCTGTGTCCTGTGACTAACATAAAATATGATTTGTATTAATGTACGTAGTCCTTGCCCAAAAAGAAACCCGTTGGGAATTTGCGGGAAAGAAAATTCTGATTTTTTACTTCCACTGCTCCGGGTGGGAGCTGATGCTTCACTTCAAGGTGAAATGTTGAACTCAGGGATATCCTGTGATGCTCATATTATACTGCATTTTACGACACTGCTCTGAGGRCAGAGCCTATAAACGGCCACATTTCTAAGAGCGTTTTGTTGCCCAAGCCCATCCAAATGTCGGCAGAGATAAGGTGGATCTCAGCCCAATCTGAGCCTAATAGGCTCTGGAAAACTTTTGCATGTGCCCATTAGCTGGGCTAACCTAGGAATGACCTTGTCCCTCCTTAAAACCTTTTCACTGGAGCAAATCCAGGCTCCTGTTTGCAGCAGATACCCGCTGGCCAGATGTGGAAGGCGCCTGATTCCTTGGCCGTGGTGGAGCAGGAGGAAGGTGCAGGTGGAGGCTACATCTGGGTGAGGGGCTGGCATCCAACACACTGGAAAAACAGGAGCTTTTCCGAAGACTCACACGGAACTCCCAGCCCTGAGGGCATGGCCAGGATGCCGGTCCCGGCATCCCAACGAGGTGCTGATGCTGCCCTCAGAATTGGCTGGTCAGGAGTGAGCGCAGATGGAGCCTTTTCCGGACGACTGGCTGGGATCAATGTGCACATCCCGGCTTTCATTACGTACATAAGGAGCCCAGATAAAGATATTGGGAGCAAGACATCCACAGAGAACAGGGAGCCATAGGCTGTGCATGATCCACATCCGAGCATGCACCAGCACTAGCACAAAACCGATGCAATTAGGTGCAGATAAATAGGTGAGGAAGAGCGTATGAGTGAGTGAGTGAGTGAGTGAGTGAGTGAGTGAGTGAGTGAGTGAGTGAGTGGGAAGGCAAAGCTCTGAGCACCAAGGGAAGAGTGGTAGGTTAGGAAAATTCCTTGTGATATTTCTGACTATCCAACCATTGGAGAACCAAGGACCAAAATTCCTTGTGACATCCCTGGCTATTCAACCATGGGAAAACCAAGGACCAAGTCCTGCTGTTAGTTCTGCAAGTCTTTGGAAAATAATTTAAGGCATTATCTGTGAGTGCATCTTACCAGGATGCCAAATGACCAGCTGAATTACGGAGGACAATCAGCATAATGTGGTTAACAAGGGGGTGAGTGTCTTTCATGACTTGCACCTATGTGATGATGCCCAAGACTTGAGCACACAGTGATCTCCTTTGGCAGCTCTTGGTTGTCCTACGTGGACAGGAGATCTCATGGGCAAAGCCACCGCCTTGGTCACTKTGCTTCAGTGAGGGGTGGCCCAGAGCTCTTGCTGTGACCCAAGGGGTCTCCAAACTCACCAAGCACTGTGAAAACCTGGATCCGGAGGGTTATCCCAGCGCTTGAGGAAGAAATATGTTGTCTATTAAAGCCACAGAATATGCCCTGAGTCTCATTTATGTGAGGTGATTAATCCCTTATTGGCCAATGACAGCTTTTTTTATGGGAATTAGTAGTGAATTAATGGGGTAAGGAATTAATGGGGTGATGTCTCCCGTACGTAGTGTTTGTCGCATCACCTAAAAAGTGACTGAAACCTGAGCAATTCAGGAACTCTTGTGACTGGAGGAGGACAGCAGGAGGTCAGKGCTGTCCTCAGCCCTTGAGGGGCCCTTGTTGCCCTCCTCAGAAGGTGCCTTTTCCATCAGAAACYGCTGCTAAACGGTGGCAACCTCCCTCCGGTGGGCTGATCCATGGAAGCCTAAACCCATCCTGCTGCTGCCAGGCTGCGGCCGGCTTTGCTGGCAGCTGTCCCCATGCGGTACTTAAACTCTAATCCTGCAATTGCCCATTAGGGAGGTCATTATACACATACCGGCACAGCCGACCTGGCTGCGGATCGATTGCTTTCGTCAGTCCCTTCCTTTTCCCTAAATGCTGGATGTCTTCCTGTGTTTCTCTAAGCACAAGGCGTTGGGGTGCACCGCATTTTAGGGGAGGACAGGGTGGTATCTGCAACTCCTTCGCTGCACAGTTGCGCTGAGTGTTGCATGCCTTATGACTGAGGGTAAATTAATAACAAATCGTTATTGCTGGTTGTGAAGTTAATAATGAATCCTTATTGCTGGTTGCTGGTAGATGGGCAAAATGCAAAGGTATTAAATGAGGGCCAAGTACCTTTTTTTCCCTCCTCCCAACCTGGGTWTAAAAGAGCAGTTTTGAAGCTTTTYWCATGCTCCAAAGAGCCTTACGGTGYAGATCAAAAGCCCAGAGACTGCAGTCTTTAAGGTCATACTGGGACCYTGTCATCAGCTCTGAATTATCTGTGCTGTATTTTGTGGTTAAAACTTTGGTGAGGTGGTGGATMGTGGTCTACAGACAAGTGCAAACCCTGACAGTGGCCCCTGGTCCAAAAGCTAATTGAACATTGCAGGGTTTTTTCCTTAATTGTTTCATAGTGTGACTATGTGAGAGTTACTCAAAAGTGAAGGATGTCACTTACTACGCCTTAAGTTGTCCCAATGGTTGATAAATTAATGTAAATAATCTACCCTATTTTGTTTGAAATAGTCCACTATCACTTAGAAGTCTCATGAAGACAATAAAGGTATGACAAAACGCTGTAGATCTGGGCCCTTCACCCTGTTTTTCCCCATTAATAGTTATTTTGCAAATATACTCTGCTTGCTTACATGACCACCACACGTGGAAGAGTTGAAAGTGGCACATTATCTCTCCAATGACATATTTAGCCAGTTATTCAGGCTATAATGAAGCTGTGTAATGAAGTCAATGTCCTTGAAAGTTCTTCATCAATTTTTTTCTCATCTGTCAGCATATCCACTTGCCGACACAATATTAATTAAACACAACATTTCCTGGAGTGTTGAAGTGAAGTCCCATCACTGATAATGAACAGGTTTAGGAGAGTCACATCCCAACAAAATTACTTTTTAAACCAGCCTTATTAAGCAGAAAATTAGACCTAAATCACCCTACAACATCCTCATTAAAAGCCACTGATCCTTGGCTGCTTCTATGTTCTAACATCTTTAATTAGCAAACTGCTAGCCTATCTGCCATGATAAATGCTATTAATCTTACCTTTCATTTGCTTTCTCTTAACCTATCGTTTGCCCACTTCAGGGAGACACATCCTTCCACCAGAATTCGTTTTATTGCATCTAACCTCCTTATAAAGATGAAAAATGCAGTAGTCATGGGTTAACCCAGTAGTCATGGGTTAAACACAGTGACTCCCTCCATCCTCGCTCCATCACTGAGTCGCACGATCCATAATCTCCGGGAGGGCAGAGTTGCCCTGGTTTGGGGGACACTAAGTTTTTCCTATAGATATTTAGGGAATGCTATTGTTAAACTTGGAAAAGAAAAATTCAGGTCAATGGGGTTGTGCTCTCCGCTGCCCTACTTAAAATTGGACGGAGTTACAGACTCCAACAAAAAACCTTCTTGGTGCCTGCAAAGGTGCTGCCCAGGGAAAATAACGCTTYATAGACAGCATTGCACCTCCGAACYGGAGCAAGAGGCGCTGTAACCTGCGAGGTGCCTTTACACCCTGTGACAGCTTCACAGCTCCCCGCATATTTGTTCACAGACGCTCCAGAATATATCAGGACAAATAACATACTGCATTCGGCCACTTTCACATTACATTAATCAGATGTACACCTRGAATGCAGCGCCATACTCTGTATTCCAGAAATGCACCATTAATTACTATGTTCTTAGGTACCAAATGCCATTTTATATGTGTAGTCACTTTTCCCAGTGAATATCAGGACTTTTTGCCACATTTTTATTTCACTGTRTTGATGATGGATGATTTTTACAACGTGCATCGTCTTCATATTTCAAGAAATAGCATCGTATTCAGCTCACTCCAGGGCAACAGAGAAGAACGTATTTGACTTCAGCTGCTCAAATATTTTGTGTGGTAAATCCAGCTCACATTATGCAGTAGTTCTTTACAACAGACCTCCTGGAGAGCATTCTGGATGTCGTACACACCAACCACGGACACCGTCTGCTGCAGCCTTTAGGAGCTTGACTTGTCAGCTTGTCAGCACAGCTACTCCACTTACCTCTGCTCATGGATTTCTTTTTCTCTCCTCTTYTTTTTTCTTATCCTCTGTTATTTAGTGACCACTCCTGCTTCCCACACACGTAAACACTTTCGCTTGGAAGCTTTAATGAAAGCTGCTTTTAATTCTGCATTGCCCTGGGTTATTCTCACTGCTGGCGGGCTGTTTTTTATTGCGCACCAGGTTACTGTAAATGCCAAGAAACTGCAACCTTTTAAACTCTCACGCTAAGACCTAATCCTGCATTAAGGTGTCTCGGCACTAGGTATCTGCTCTAAGCTACCTGTGTAGCATCCCCAAGCAATGTCAGAAGATAAGTGTCCCCAGAAGGCAACTTGTCCCATTCTGCKGTGACATGAATCCCCCTGGGAAACAGTTATCTATTATCCCTCAGCATGGAGGCTGCCTAAGCTTAATTAGTGGTCTAACTTTCAGATGGTGAATTAGGTAATATAATCTGTCTTTCAGTGATTTTTTTTTTTTTGGCCTGGAGTGGGTGAGATGATTCGTATGCAAGAATCATATTTGTGAAGCTGCGCTTTTCTAATGAGATCTTTTCTCTCTCCCCCAATAGGTTTCCATTATCTTGTCCTCGAGTGCACAAAGACACGTGGTGCTCGCTCACAAGTGCAAAACCTGAAAAACTGCTCCATAAATTGGTGGAGATTTTCCCAGGGAAAAAGAAGAGGCAGAGAATGAGAGGAAAAAAATCCAGAATTTTCCCTTTCAAACTACTTGGTGGTTGAAGATCCTCCSTCTGTGACCCTTAGGATCTAGACAGACACTGGAGTCCAGGTCACTGAATCGGGAGGAACAAGTTTAAATGAACAGTGGGTCTCCAGTCTATCTTGAATAATTCGCATCTTGATCTCAGAATTAAGGGCCATGCTCTATTTTAGAAACCAAGATTGAGTTTTAACAGCTGGTCCAAACTAATCCTGAACTTGGGGTAAAATCAGATCTGAATGGCAAACAAGACTGAAATAAACCTTGGGTGCAAAAAAACCCAGAGCATCTCAGACCAGCAACTGGAGTAAAGTGGAAATGGAATCATATGCCAGAGTGGGAAAGGGATTGAAATTCACTAGAGAATCTTAGGGAGATTCTTCTTTTTGTGAAAAAAATCAGCCTTTTCCAATCAGCCTGGGCTGGTTATATGGTGTCCTTGCCCRAGACAATTCCCTGACCACCTCCCATACCCTGATACTTCTCTACTGGCCAAATTCCAGGGCGATGCTGGGGCAGAGCTGGTGTATTACAGGGATCATCTCCATGGAAGGAAGCCCAAAGGGTGGGTGTCAAACCGAGGGGAAACACGGGTGTCGGAGCAAAAGCACCGTGGGGTGAGAGAGAGCAAAAGGGGCAGCTTCAAAACCAAGGGCTAGGCTACACAAGGGATGTGACTACACAGATAACGTGATGCCTGCTGCAAGCACCTGCGAGAAAAAAAAACAAAGGGTGCTGAAGGCCGTGCTGGCACCTCCTCCTCCGGCTGCGTATGGGTCRTAGGCATTTCCCGGGGCTCTCGGCTCCGTGCGGGCGCTGGCCGAGGCAGCGGCCGGCGGGCGAGCGGTGCCAGCGGTGCAGGGCGAGCAGCAGAGCAGAGCCCGCGATGACACTTGCTGCTGCACGGCCGCGTTCCTACACGACAGCCCCAGACTCTTGGCTGGAGTCTCGGCCGTCTTGGCGGCTGCGGAGCTAGAAGCAAAGAGCAGTTAGACAGAAGCKCTAAGAAAAAGGAGCAGAAACCCGCGTGCTGCAGAGAGGGCAAGTTTGCACAGCAAAGCGTTTCCTTAGCCCTGGCGCAGACCTTCCCCCGTGGCTCAAGACAAGGGCTGCAGAACAAAGGTGGCTTGAAGCCACCTTTATGTTTCTCTGCTCTGGTCCCTGTCTGGTCCCYGGGGCTGGTTTGAGTTGCCTCAGGCTAGTGAGGCACCAAAAGGCTGCTCAGAAATAGCCAAAAAGCAGCTGCACCTCCTGTTTGCATTGGCTGCGGCTGTCCCGGAGGGAAGCGGGGGGTGACGTGGGTGACAAAGCCACCGCRGCGTCCTCCGCGGGACCCTGGCTGCACACAGGGCACGCGTCAGCGCGGAGCCAGCGTGAGGCCGCGGGCACAGGCCTTGATCTCATCTCTGCCTCGGGGCAGCTGGAGAAGGAGGGAAAAGGCAAAGAGATCCTGCTGAAAATCAGATGCTGCTTCGTATTTGCTTTAGCTGCAAAAGCGAAAACAAGTAAATATTTACAGACGTGCACGTAAGCATGCAACATGAATGTTTCACGTGTTTTATAGAAGCGGTAATGTTTGCAGGCTGACTTGGAATCCAAGCAAAGGCAAAYGCATTTGCAGAGGTCACTTGCAAGACTGAGAACTTGCCCAGCAGCTTGACCTAGCAAGTGTGCATAGAAGCTCGGAAGGGAAAGGGAAACCTCCTGTCTGACCAGGGATTTTGGTTTTGCTCTTAATGGACCAAAAAGCAAAAAGGACCCCAAACATCTGCAAAGGAGAGAAGCGTTTCGGGTAGCTCTTTGCTGTTCTCATGCTCCAAAAAAAGGGTATTTGCTAAATGCTGCGAGGAAGTTTAGTGCTTCTCTCTGCAGGCACCTGCAAGAGGAGTCAAGTGATGGGGAATGAGCTCGCCCAGGTTGCGCAGCCTCCCAGTACCGAGATTATTCCATCCAGTGCCACATCCGATTGCAAAAGGGAGTGTTAGGAGTAATAGAGCTCCTGTAACTAAAGTGTTTCCTACCCTCAAATCTTTCAGGAAACTGATTGAGGCAAGAGAAGAAAAAAGCCAAGGGGAGAAAATTTGTTAGAAATAAAATTGTATTTTCTTGGACACTGGAAAGGATGTAAAATTAACCCAGGGGCCTCCAAGTCAGCAGCCATTTTAACATTTTGCAAGAGATTTTCATCTTTTTCCCCTACAGCCTCAGCCGGGCTGTGAACACCGAGCACATCCACTATGGCTGTCAGCTGCGTGGTTTGCTTTACACTGAAGCTGCCAGGAGACAAGAAAGACTTAAGGTGGTATAAACCTCCAACTGGTGGCATAAGGACTTCTTCATGGCATCGCAGTACGTGACACTTACTTCAGGTATCAAGTAGCACCATCAGGTATCAAGTAAATAAATAAAAATGCAAGAAACACTTTTGTAAAACATTAAAAGGGAAGATGCACCAGTCCTGTGTCATTCTCACTGCAATGCTGCTAGTGACAGGCTGGGAAGGTAACACCTTGTCCTGTCTCTTCCCACAACACTGATTTTTTTTTTAAAGCATCAAATAAAATGCTTAAAAACATTTTTCTGTCATGTTGAACAGTCAGGGCAATTTTTCAGAAGTGCAAATATTTGTATGTAATGACATTTGCTGTGCTACGGTCAAACAACGTCATACAAAGTTTAGCCACAAGGTAGTATAGACATTCCAGCAACACCAGCAATGATCAGTGGGAAAGAAAAACAAAATTGGAAAAACATATTCCTTCATGTGTGCACACTGCTGGGTGTGCTACACGGGGAGACAGCACCAATGCTCCACGTATGCACGTGGAGGTGCATTTATATACGTGCCCACACTTACAGCCAGCTTTTCCAGGGTAACCTAATTTTGCCTGGTTTTTTTCTCAATAAACAATGGGTTGCTGCCAGCACGAAAGCAAACACAAGCTCAAGGAATTTCCCTGCTGGTACCACAGGAGAAAATGCTACCCCGGTCCGTGGAAAAGTTCAGCCCTGGCAAGTGGGTAGGAACACCATTACTGTGATTACTGCCTGGGCAAAGATGTGCCAGCCTCAGTGTCACCTCGGATACTGCATCAAGCGCAGGCTGGTTGGTGGGGGCCTAGTCCTGCTGTCGCCCAACTGAATGTGACCTTTTTTGGGTGACCGCGTCGCTGGTCTGGTGGGGGTTTTCCTCCTCCTATGAGAAAGCATGAATAAATACAAAGTGCAGGCGCTAAGATGCAAAGCGAGGTATTAATAACAGCAGAAATTAAACAGAAGAGCTTCCTCCCTCCCCTTCTTGTTTTTCTTTTTCTTTTTTTTTTTTTTTTTAAAGGTCAGTGTTGCAACTTTTATGGCATTTGCAGGAGAAAACGGAAGGGGCTAAATATCTTTGGATGTGCCGAGTTTTAAGCCGCGTAATGATGGCGATAAAAATCCATAATGTCAGTTGCCTTGTGGCAATCAACAAACATTTCGCATTATGCTTGCATCTTAAGGTTTGCGGCCAAAAAMCAGATTTGCCTCTGTCTCATTAAAATAACGAATGCAGTCCGAATGGATCTGCAATGGTTCGCTGTACGTCACACTAAATCACGACGCTTTTTGGAGCCAACTGACTATGGCCTCATTACTTTAGACAAAAGTGGGCTTGGAGGAAAAAAATGGGGTGATGTTTTTGTGCTCAGCCATATTTTTCCCTTTGAGATACTTAAGGCAAAAGAGCAGGCAGGGTTTTTTCCCCCATTGGTAGCTGGGGAAGGTTGGGTTATGAGCAGAGAACAATTCCATAGTAATGCATGGAAACACAGGCAGTGCTAGTGCTGGGGCAGGGAAAAGGAAATTAAGCAAATATAAATGTTAGTGATGGCGCAAATTTTAATGAGCATCAATCACTTATGAAATTAGAGTCTTAAAATTAAAAGAATCTGTTAAATAACACTATATATATATATTTAACTGTTTCATTCAGGCAAGGTGCTAGAAAACTATCATGTTGTCATTCCCTGTTGTATGAGATCTCACATATTCATGGTTTGCCTTCTGGTAATCTTTGCTTTGTGAGTTTACTGCCTTAACTATAACATTTTTATATATATATATTTCTTAAATAGTTTGGCTAAATACCACTACAAATTGTTGTTGTATTGTAACATTAGCACTTCACGTTAGCCTATTCAGCTTGTAGGAAATTTTGAGAATTATGCTTGAAACTTTATCAATCGGGGAATAAAAATTAATTCAAATTTTATTGTTCTTAATTTTGGTTAAGAAGACTTAAAAGATTGGATTGCTTTAAAACTAAATGTATCTATAAACACAAGAATTTGAGGTAGCAGGTAAAAGAATTAACATTCATGTGAATTTTAACAACGAAAACATTATATAAAGGTCACTGAAACATCTATAAATGAATGACAGATTTCAAATACTTTCTTTGCATTGCTTAATATCTTCATCTTCTTTTATAAACATATGCCTTCTCATAAGCAGAAAATGCTTGGTACCAAGCTACTTAAAAAAAAATACATGTAAACATATCACTAATCTGATAGCAAAATATTTTGTTATATACCCATTAGGACTTTTTTATTTCAAATAGAACAACTCAATGAGAATTCATCGAATAACTGATTTAAATGTTACAAATCCCTGAATTTTTCATCTCCTTTTGAATGGAATGCCAATGGGGATTAAAGACTAAAGATGTATCACAAACAAATTTACATTATTAAAATTACTATAATCAGAGTCTTTTCTAGCATTAAGCAGGATTAGTGAAAACAAACAAAAAACTTTTCTACTCTGCAGGACTAATCAAAATTCCACCAAATGGCAGATAACAGTCTAAAAGCAGGTTTAAAAATTAAAAATACTGGTTGGCATATTATAATATTCTTTAAAAATATTTTCCCCGCTTGCAGATCAGAACAGCTCTTGGAATGGTTTATATGCTAAGTCATATGGCGAGTAACAACATGTAAATATCCTACTGCTAAATTTCAAATATGCTGCAAGGTCCAACCTCTTGTACCTGGGAGTGTGTCAGAGAAATGCACCATTTAGGGTACGGGTGGATCACCCACAACCCTCTGCTTTGCTAGGAGGAAGGGCAATGCTGAACACGACCCAAGAACAGTGACCAATTGCTCTGTACAGTCAGGGAAGCAAGCCCAGCAAGGCAGCCAGATTCGGATATTCCAAGTTTCTATCAGAAAAGCAGCTACATGGCCTTACAGAACAAGAGAGAACACGATTCCCGTGACTTCTTTCTATAAACTGCAAGTGATTTAACAATGTTTTGCTTATATCTAAAGCAGATCGCTGCCTTCCAGGCCCTCCAGCTTCAAACCTGTTGCTCCCCTGTATTTGGTTAAACAAGATTTTACCTTGCAAGCTGCTCAGTCCAACTAACGTCAACTCTTGACTGATGCAATGCAGATCGAAAGCAGTTTCCAGCTTCGTATTAGTAAGATGAGGTTGACGAGTAAAATGTTAGTTTTGGTTAATGACCAGAATTATGTATCTCACAGAGGCAGACAGGTGAGCAGCATCTCCTCTTTGCATTTCCTCCTAATGACATCTCACACTGATTATTCTTGAAGTTAAAGAAACACTAAATAAAGTTAGAAAACAATATATTATCTTTAATTAAAAGTTGGCATTTGGTGTGTTTTCTATGAAGTACGAACATATCCAAGACAACAAGGTTAATTAGAATACATGATGTGCATTTCAGTTGTATCTGAGCATACACCATAAATCCTTCATTTTTTCTTAAAAAGAAAAGCAGCATATTTTACAATAGTATTTTAGCAGAATAAAAGATTTTCAGCATAATGAAGCCCACCGTTCATATCCTCTGAAATGACAACCAAAAGCAGATAGATTTTCCTGTGCCAGAGAAGTGGAAAACCAAATGACAAATTACAAGATCTCACCCCCAAGATACCCATGTCCATTTGCAAGGTTAACACGGACAGTTCACGCACACAAATGCAATAAATGTTGGTTTATTCTCYTCACTGCCCCAACAAAACCTCCTTTCCTGCAGTTTTAGGCATTCACTTGGCAGTGTTTTGAGAAGCAGCGCAAAACAAAGTGCAAATCACACTGAAATAGATGTCGTCTTGTCAACAGAAAATGAGAACGGCTCCGTCTGTGTTGCAGCTCTGTATAAAAAACGGAGTCAAAATACTGCAAAAGCTCATGGTGGTTAGAAACAACTCCCAGAAYTGAACTTCCTAATTAATTGAGAAGGTGTTCAACTTTGTTCAACATCAGTTTGGTGCTTGTTGCAGTAAAAGCTATTATTAGACTTTTTTTAAATATTAAAATGAATAGAACTGTACTTCTGCAGGTACAGATAACAAGGTTCTACGAGTTACTCTAGCATTGCTTTGGTAAGTTCTACATTTCTCCTGTTTAATATCTAGCCTTTTAGCAGTACTTCGGTACTCACGCTTGCTACTTTTTCTATGCAATTTTCTTTACTACAAGTTTTATCTTCTGTATTTGAAATTTGGTGTTTCAGCCTTCTGAGTATGAACAACAACAACAACTGACTCTATGTGCTTCCCAAAGAGCCTTCTGAGTACTTCAGGGACTCCCAGAAGGTAGATTTTTTAGTCTCCAAATAGATATAGCAATATGAACAGGCTCTTTTTCTCCTCACGTTATAGGTAATCTCCTGTACTGTAAGAAAAAGGTTCAATAATCATCATACTAAAAATCAGTGTTCCAGAATATGAACTGTTTTTAAGACTACCAAGATTTTTCCAGACTCCGACATTACAGGGGAATCACTTTTTTGCTCATAATTTTAAAAAGAAGCAATTAATAAAATTGTTATTAATACAARTCTTTGACAAAAATCAAATCCGTGCTTAGTATTAAACAAGTAATTTATTTTCCAGCTATCTCAAGCCTCAGCGAAAACAATTAAACTGTTCTCTAACTGCTTGATTTATAGTGATTTTAACCAGAATTAAACATTTACCTTAAAATCATGATTGTGTGCTAAATTGACCCTGTTTTCAAAATAGTTTGAARCAACAACTCAGTCTGCAGAATTTTAGGTGACCTTTGCTGATTTGCAGTTTCCAGTCGTTTTTGGTTTAGTAGAGGATTTGATCGGTTTTAGCTGCATCAGATGCCTTGTGAGAATATTTTCAAGACTTTTTTTTTTAAGGAAAGAGGTAAAACAGATAAGCTGTTCCGTAAAACTATTCTGCGAGAAAAGACAAAATGAAGACTTAAAAATGGAAATGAGCAGGAACCAGTTTTAAGCATATGTCTTTATGAATGAAGCTTAATCACACACTTMATTTTCCAAACACAAAAAGTCTCTTGGAAATGTATTAATTAAAATTAAGTGCCACGGACAAGCAGCTTTAGAGGGGCCGCAGCCCTTTTCAAATTAGCATAACACTAGCGACAGCCATGGAAATTGGTTTAATAACCTTAAATAGTTATACCCCTACCCTAACGCAAATGGCCACGGACAGCTCCAGCCCCTGGGGCTGCGACTGTACCAGTTTACGTGGTTGGTCTGACATCGGGTGGGTACTCCGAGCTGAACACAAATCACTGAACGCACCTCAATTATGATTATATAATGATTAGTGAAGCATACAAGGCACCAAAGCATTAGACGTAATAAAGAGAAAATCCAAGCAAAGCAACACAACAACAAAACCTTAGCCGATGCGGGACTCACTCGGTAACTTGCAGCAACGCAGTCCGTTCTGGGCAAGAGATTATGAGTTTAGAGACGATATCGAAGCGGCCCAAATCCCACACAAGTCTAGAGGCAAGTTGTAGATACAATAGAAAACCAAGCAAGAGGGAAAAGCAGCCTTTAAGTGATTTCCTTCCCTGCATGTTTTAAATGGGTGCCCTTGGAGCTAAGCACACAATAACCGCTAAAACAGCTTCAGCTTTGAGGGCAAAGCCCCCAAACACACCAGGTCAATCTCCACCCATGTAACTAAACCYTGGGTTTAGGCAACATTTTTGGTGTGATCAAAACCTGTGAGATAAACTGGAGAAAAAGCAAAATCCTGCTGCCAAGGAGTTAAATGTCCAGAGCTTTTTCATTTACCTAACTTCACCATGCTGATCCTCTGCAAAGAACTGCCRTGCTGTCTTCTCTTTTAGACCTCACTTCAGCAGGAGTTTTGCTTAGGCTGCCAACTGCATTAGAGACATGTAGGACAGAGAGATCARGTATTCATGTCTTTTATTTGTTATAAATACATATAAATACGTTATGTGACCTTTTGTGTTGTTTATCAGAGATGACTTTGGAAAAMATCATCTGAAAACTTAACCAAGCTGAGAAACAGGCAAGCACGCAGGCAGCAGAATACAATCAAAGGCTTCTCTCAGTCCACGAGTGGGTTCTTACTTTGTTTTAAAAGAAAGAACAGATAAATGCATCTTATTTTGAAGCACCTGCAGTTTTCTCAGGACCCTCTGCTCCTCCATCCTGTGAGCCAGCCCACTGACATTTCCAGGGGGGATTTGCAGGTACAGGCAAATTCCCACTGGCTACACAGSAGCCCCCTGCTCTGGATGCGCTTCTGAAACATTGCATAGCTCTGGGGATTTATTTTTTCCCTTCCTTTCCTTTCAAAATAAACATTTTTACCCGGGGGGACCATCCTAAAGAAATCTCTCCAAGGTTTCTTTTCCAGGTGCCTCTCTCTCCTTTTCTATAGTCCTGTTGCCAAACTGCTCGACAACTTTGTGCGCGACAGCTCACGGTCCATTAACAGGCTGGGAAGGAAATAACTCTACGGAAAGTTGCACAGAAGGGACGGGGATAAATCAAATGCATTTAAAAGTGTTTGAGTTCAAATAAATATTTCTAAACAGARGAGGGAAAGGGGAGAGGGGGACAGCTGGAAGTTTAAGGAAGTCAAGAAAGAAAACCCAGACTTAACTGAYGGTAGGAAGCCAGGGCTGATGGCAGCGGGAAGAAAAGCGCGCAGAAAACAGACAGACAAATGGAGAAAAGCAATAAGAAAAGCCCCTGGAGGGGAGGTGGCCGGGAGTCAAGGCTTGTCGCTGCAGTGTTTGCAGAGCGCCGAGGCGGCCCCGGTGAAGGCAGTGCATTTCTCAGGGCAGGCGGGCACGGCGGAGCCGCCGAACGGGTACACGGCCGCCTGGGCGAAGGGGTTGAGCGTGGCGGGCAGCGGGGCGCCCAGCGCCTGGCCCTGGTTCAGGTAGGCCACGAGGCGCCGCATCTCCTCGAGGGCCTGCGCCTGCATGAGGATGTAGTTCTTGGCCAGGAGCAGCGTGGCGATTTTGGAGAGTTTCCGCACCGAGGGGCTGTGCGCGTAGGGGATGACGGAGCGCAGCCCGTCCAGGGCGTCGTTGAGGTCGTGCATGCGCCGCCGCTCCCGCGCRTTGATGCTGAGGCGCAGCGAGCGCTGCTCCTTGGCCTTCTTGCCCAGGCCGCCCGCCTTCAGCTTGCCCTCGCGCTCGGGCAAGCCCGCGCCACCCTTGGCGGCGCCCTCGAAGGCGTCCTCGTCGTCGCCGCTCTGCTCGCCGCTGCTCTCCGCCGCCTTGCCCAGCGGCCCCACGGCGAAGTCGGCCCCGCCGCCCGCCGCGTAGCTCCCCCGCGGGCCTTCACCGCCGCGCACCGCGCCGTAGGTAAAGGGCGACGGGCCGTAGCCCGGGGCCAGCGCCAGGTACGTCTCGCCGCCCAGCGACTTCAGCTCGGCCATGGCCGCGCCGGGGCCGCGGGGGATCGGGAGAAGGGGGAGCGTGTGCAGGAGGGGTCCTGGTACTGAGGTGGCGGCGGAGGCGGCGGCCGCCGCGCGCTGCGCCCGGGCTCGGGGCGGGCTGTGCGGCCGCCGCGGCCCCGCCGCCCCTTATATCGCGCGGAGGCGCCCGCTGGGATTCGCCCGCCGCCCAATCAGCGCCGCGGCGCGAAGGCGCGGACGGCGGCGGCCGCCCAACGGTCGCTAACGGTCGCCCAACGGTCGCTAACGGTCTCTAACGGCCGCACCCCCCCCCACCGCCGCAGCTGCGCGTCCCGGAGCTGCCCCGGCCTCCCCTCTGGCGCCCCGCACTTTCGGCAGCCTCTGACAGTTTGGGCAAGGCGGGACAATTCTCGTGAAATTCTCCAGGGATGACAGACCCTGTGCCAGGAATCTCAGGGAAAAAACAAAAAACTCCGTGGGAATGGGTTGCGCACTCCCGYGGTTTGTATTTGCAGGCTGGGCAGGGAGCAGAGTGGAAAGGCAGAGCTCGGGAACGGAGGTGAGCCCGTGTAGCAGAGCAGCTAGGCGAGAGCGTTCCCTCGGGCTCCGCGAGGCCGCGGCCGGGAGCTGGCAGGGGAGCAAAGGCGCCCCGAGTTCCAGGTTTAGTACCCGGCCTCTGGCGGGTGAGCGCTGCCGAGATGTGAGCGCGGACCCGGCTCTCAGGACGTGACGCCTGGGCTGCAAGTCTCCCCTGCTAACAAGGATGAAAAAGGTTTTTGAGCCGACCCTGTGTTAGACCCAAAGTGAATTAAGCATTGATTAGGGATGGAAATATATTATGGCGAGCTTTCCAGTCTTAAGGAAAACCAAGGAATCCTGGCCTGGGACCAGCAGCCACTAACTCCTCGGTGTTGCAACGGTACGAAGTTGTGCAAGGTCTTTGCAGCTGTGGGTTTGGCTTGCTGATCAAGTCACTTCAGTTTASGTGAGGATGACAGAGGAGGCACCTGATATGTAGGGAGATTTCCACGGCAAAAGCCCCATCATTTTCTATTTCCTTCAAAGACTCACCTTGTTTCTTCATTCCATGTACCGGAAAAATAAATTTGATCTTTGGTGACTCCATCGGATTCTGCAGGAATTCTTTGTCCTTCTCATTTGTGGGTACCAGTAAATGAGTGCTAAGCTCAGAAAGGAGGCAAATCTCCTTTCCTTAACCGTTTTGATAGCATGGTGGCCTGCGGCGTATGGGAAATCACTGCTGTGAAGATATCCTTGCCAAGACTCAGAGAAATCTCATGGACAATCCCAAGCAGTGACTGCTGATGGTGAGAGCTRCATAGAGAAAGGCAAACAAGGTGATGTGCGTTGCAATCTGCCTTGAGATGCTGGCAAGGGCCTGATCCTTACATTATAAGAGAGGGTGCAAGGCTCAGCTTTTGTTTTAGGAGTCTGAGACCATTCTGYGATCCGGAGTTTCGCTATAAAGAGGAGGTTTCATGCAGACGTGATACGTGCCCTCAAGAAAGGACAGGACGACGGGACACCCCGTGTGCGGTGAGGCAGGTGGGTATTGCCTAGGGACGGACACAACCAGTTGCTGCAGCTGCACCTGGTAGGCTGTTTGCTGTAGTAAACAATAAYGTGGCTGTTGAGGTGACACGTGGCTTTCCCCAGAACATGCTTGTCTGCAAGGAGCAGTTCGCTTGTCCTTTCCCCATCACCTCCCTTCGTGCTGTGCGCTAACACGAAATGATGAGCTTGTCTCCCTTCCTCTTCCAGAGCAGGGCCGCGAGCGCTGAGATCCGCGGTGACACATGCACACTCGCGCCGAGTGACAGAGCTCCTGCCACCGCAGAGCAACGCCGCTCTGAAARGGGTCGTGCTCCTGCAGCTCGGGTTAGTGGAGCACATAAAACTGGTCCTGCCTCTCTTCTTTCACTGCGCTTATCTGGTGTTTATTGGTTTTACTTACTTGATTGTTTTATGGTAACTGGAGCACTTAGACTACTCTTGGGACAAATCACTGTATATATCCKTAGTGACTTTCAAATACAGGTGACCAGAGTGAGACTTCTGCTTGCTTCTGGAGGCAGTCCCACATTGGAAGTGATAATAGACAAACAGAGGGACGTGCAAGAGAATGATCACTGTCATAAATCTCTCTCATGGAAAATGATGAGCAGAGATTGGTAAAAGCAGGATTGACCCATGCTATAAATTATTTTTCTTCTGTTTAACATCTTCAAAACTTTGAATGAATATTTAATAGTTGACAGCAGACTATTATAGCTGCAGTTATACCAGGTATTATAGCTGCAAGTTCCTCAAGGCAGGACTCATTCYTTTATTAAGACTGAAAGAGTCACCACTGTTTTATAAAGAATAGGTAGTGCCAGTGGTTTGATTATYGAACTCCCTATGTCTGCCTCCATAAATTAAAGGGATTTCTGTTCCTTAACGAGGCCCCCTGCCTCTATGGAAGTCCCATGCTGACACCTAGCGACCACCTTCCTCAGAGCCTGGAAATCAGCTGGACACCACCCTCCTCTCCCTGGAAGATCAAGGCAGAGGAAATGCAAAGTCGTTAATGTTCAGAGAGGACCTGCAAGGTAATGAGCACAGAAATATCCRTGAGTTTTTATGGGTCTTGGATTGTAATCCTGCACCCTCTCTTTCAGACTCCTGCCCTATAAATATGACCCTGTTCCTGGTGGCAGCTGTCACTACACCAGGCCTGACAATCTTTAGACTTTTTGTTTGGAGAAATAGATGGAAAGTGGAAAGGGAAGCGGCATTCAAGCAGCATGCGAGTGGATCCTTTCCTGTGGAGTCCAAATGGTGCTAGGGCAAGAGGCGTAACCAGGCAGCAAGCTCAGCTGGAACCGCCTGTCTCTGCCCTCAGGTGYGATAAGAGAGAACCTGCAAGAACAAGGGTGTAGAAAAAGCATAAGCAAAGGCAATGCCTTAGGGGTTCTGACTATTTGGAAATAAGTTAATCTGAGGCAGTTTCTTCATGGTAAGGGTTTATTTGAGAGCACAGGCCTCTGAGGCTTTGCTCTGTTTATGTCAGGTGTTTCTACTTTCTCCTGTTCAGTAGGTGGCAGCAAGAAGATGGCTGTAAGAATCTGGAGGACTTTTTTATTACAATAAACAGAGCATTTATAGCTCTCTGCTCTGTTTTCCTGTTTGAATGAGTCTTGAGCAATCCACCCCTCTCACCACAAAATCTCAATAACAACAAAAAAACCCACCAACAACTCACAGCAGGTCTGCCAAGAGCTCTGCCACAGATGCCTGAAACTTCTCTCAGGCGGTAGAGGACAGACTCTGCGGAGCTCCAGGATTTGCTGCATGTTTCAGCACAGAAGGTGGGATTATCTGGTTTGCAGTTCCCTCTACTGGCAAATCCTCTACTTGCATCAGCCAAGCTCAGAGGCAGCCTGGTAAGTCAGGCAGAGCTCCGTCTGCCTGACAGGGCCACCATGCATCTACAAGATCAAAACTGAATCTGTGTCACTTTCCYAGGGCATCTAAACCCAACTTGAGTTTGCAGCAAGGGTCCTGATTTGCAGTGAGGGTCCTGGATGGACAGACCTCATTCAGTCCGTGCTTCTCCCTAAGTCCCATTCTGCTTCTCCTGTCCGTTTATCCCAGCTCACTTGCACTGCGGGCCCTTCAGTACTCGGACTGGATTTTTTATGCCCAGCAGCCACAGAGGACCCTTTGCTTTGGCTACACCCTCTGCACATTTTCTAGAGAGGCATGGGTCTCTGCTCTCTGCTCAAGAGTAATACCAAGGGCCTGTTGCCTTATCTACAATTTTCAGTGATATTAAACGAGGTGCATGGGACTCTACTGCTAAATACTGTCTGAGATGGTGACTTCTCCTATTGAGTACACCCATGTGTCTGCTCCCTCTCTGCAAAACCAACCTGTGCATTAGGAAAGGTCCTATTTGAGAGGTCTGGATGTGCTCAATGACCTTTAAAAAAAAACAGAGGTGGAGAAATGTGCCAGTTGGAGGCAGAGCTTTTGTTTGGGGCTTTTTTGGAGTAGGGATTTGTGTGCAGAACAAGATCTGATTTCTCTCTCAAACACAAATGCTGTGCTCCCTTTCCTGCTTTTCAAAGGAAGGAGGTTTCCACTTGTCTAGTTTCTTTCAATCCCATCCTGCAACCTGAATATCCCAACCTAACAACTGTGGGAAAAATTGGCTGTTCTAATAAGACAGGGGAGCAGTCGAAAATGGATTAAGTAGGGATTGAATGTGTCTTGTGAGAGCCTGGCTATTGATTTCTAACCCTCCCATTCTGACATTATTGCTGAAATGATTTTCTTCTGCACCGTGCAGAGATTAAATATTAATAAATAGAAAATTAAAAAAAAAAAAGTGAGAAAGAAAAACCAGGTCCCAAGGCATCCCACCGCACAATTAAAAAGCAAATGAAGGACTTGTAGAATGAAAAACTGTTTCCTCAATTTTCCTTGAGCCCAGAGTAGAATCATAAGAGGTTTTGGTGAGATCATTTGTAATATTCCTGTGTAGTGGTTTTGTAGCAGAGCTCCATGTGTTCGAGTGACATCCTGTTGCAGTAGGTTCAGTATAAACAAACATAAAACAGTCTGCATAAAACAAAAAGAAGGAGATTTACTTGGATCCCATTTACCCGTGACCCATTTACTCACTGATGATGAAGTAAGGGGGAAGATGCAGATATCTTCTGGCTTCACTTACGCTGCAAACTGCAGTCAAACTCAGTTCCATTAGGTGTCTATTTATTATTTAACATGGGGCGATGGAGAGACAAGGTCTGACCAAGATGATTTTTATGTCCTAGACATTTCATTTCTCAATAAATTTGCACAAGCTGCTACTTCCCGTGAAGTCTGTGGCTCCCAAATGAAACCTCCATCCTTGGCTCTCTGAAGATGGCAAGGAGCTGACTGGCAACCTTTTCATGCAGATGAAGACTCTGACTGTGCACAGACCTGCTGAGAAAATCTGCTCTCCACTTTGAGTTCCCCTGTCACAACTGAGTTTCTCATGCTGCCCCATCTCTCTTCTCACTTCAGGGCAGTTGGGCACTAATAGAATGAAGAAAGGGCAYGATGCAAGTCTCCCATCTAATTCCTGAAAGACCAGTGTTCCCTCTGCAGTTTGTGATACACATGCAAAACACAGATGAAGGTTTGAAACTAGTTAATATAGAACACCTTTCCTTTCTAGGAAGTGGTTCATGGGACAAAGGGGCTTGGCAGGGTCTTATCCAAAGGCTGTAGAGGTTTATTCGTATTCCTCTTGGCCTTGGCTGGTTGCGGCAATGCCAGTGTCGGTTCTTTGCGGTCTTCATACTAAGACGTTTGAAGCCAGTGCATTGACTTTGGATGGAGTCCTCCAGTTACTCACCTCGTGGTCCTGTGCCCTATTTATTTCCTCAAGAAAACAACCCCAGGCAAGACTTTAAAGTGAAATGAACAAGCCTGTGGAGAATGAAACCTACAGCTTGCCTAGTCCTTGCTTGGGTGGCAGGAGTGCTGTCCACTTTCAGCTGATAGAGTAGGAGGAAAAGAGTTGCTATTCTGGATTTAGGGAAAAATAATAGATAAATCACAGGAAACACATGGACAAATGGTAGCCTGACCCTGTGCTTCAGATGCTGGCATAGGGCTGAGCAGATGGAGTTGCAGTCTTTACTCTTTTACAGATTCCCTATGTGCCCGAGGTGACCCAGATGCTTGAAATCAGTGGGAGTYGGGAAAGACTTGTGAGACACAGACTTTTAAAGTGCTAGAGCTTCTATGGCTTAGCAAAGGACAGCYTATCCGCAGAGCTAGGGATCTAGTCATGTTTACTCTTAGTCTCTGAAAATAAAACACATAACTTGGAGAGTAGACCAAGAGTGCTTCTATGGACAGTTATCTGGAATCAGCTGATGGCTGGTGACTGTAAACCAGGGTAAACTAATTCTTTGCTGCTGTAAATCAGCAACTCTCGGCAACTTTCTGTGCTTCAGTAGCTCATCTTCAGATGAGCAGCATTTGCACTCCTGGGGCCTGAGTGGGTCACACACAACTGACTGTAAAGCATCCTGTTGCTGTGGCTAGTGCTAGATTCTCATACATGTTCTCCAGGGCTGCCTGGTAAGATAGTACAGCAGTAGAAAAAAAAAAAGTGAAAAATAYCCTTCCTGGGTGTGTATTAGAAGTATGTGTGCAGATTTTGCGTCACATCACAATTAAGTTTAGATATGGCATTAGATATGGCAGACACTTGGCAAMGTTTAGTGATGATGCCAGCTGTATATAATGGAATTACAAAGGGTGTGGGAAAGCAGCACCTTTTCCCGTCTGACCCCCTAAGGGAAGCAAATGCTTTGCTCTAACACTGTACCCTGAGAGCTAGAACTTTAGCAAATAAGGGACTTTATTAAGTTGTTAATAAGATTTCATTTTCTCACTAATGCTACGGTGCTACATTATTAATTTAAAACTGTATTTAGCCTGACATGCTAAAGTGCTAGGCCTCATTATTAATGCATAAACCCATGCCTCTGTTGTTTAATTAAACACCATGATTATGAAGTTCTGATGTGGTTTAATGATAGCAGGCTGGAGTGGCAGTACATTCCTGTGCTCAGATCTCCCTCATTTGCCTCCTCCCCAATAYTTTATCCTTTTATTTCTCTTTAAAAGCACAAATGCGGTTGTTCTGCTGAATAAACACCACGTGACAGATGATGCTGATCTTTCCAAAGTGACACAGAATTACACTTTTATTTTCCTAGGCTTAGATTCTTACTGACCATAGATTTTCATTCTCTATTTTTTCAATAGCTGTAAAGATAACTTCTTCTATTCCCCAAACTACCGTGTAATTGTGATTCACGATAAAGTCACCAGGAGTTTGCAACCGGTTTCAGATGGACAGAATTTCAACCAAAGGAGAGAAGGACCTAGTGAAGAAGCCTGGACTGTTATTGTATGTGTCTGTTTAAACATAGCTCTAAATATTTGTTTTCTTGGGAATGGAGCTTGATCAAGGGGAAGAAGATGAGTAAGTAAMAGAGCACCTAACATTTTTTCAGGGCAAGACAAAGGTTATCTGCAGGATGGCACAGACGTATTTGAGCTTTCCAGGCAGAACTGTGGGCTGAACACAGTTTTGGAATTGCCATTGTGTTGTACTATATCATGTAAGAATTATAGGGATCTAGACCAGCATAATAAACCCTGCGGACATGTCCTGCCTCAGTGTCCCCGCTAGCATCTTTTRAAGTCATTCATGATTGTTTCATGCAGTTCACTGTGTTCACCTTGGAAYCTCTGCAAAACCATGACTTTCTTGGTATTTCTGAAAGACTTCCTGCTCCGTGTTATCTTCTTTTTCCCTGAAATATATGGCTTCATCATCTTATCCCTCCCTGCTCCTGGTAGTGGTTCTTTCTGAACAGCAGCTCACTCTGGTTAGCACAGGAACAGCAGCACCAGCCTGGTTTGTCGAGCCTCTTCCTTTATTGACTAGGAGTAAAATTAAACATATAGTTATATACTTTCCAGCTTAATAGGGGATTTAAGCAGATCAGCCCTCTGTGCCTCTGTTTCTTTCCATGTTCCTTGCCTGTCTTGTCTGATCAAACAGGAAATTCTTGGTTTTGGAGCCTGCCCTCTCCCCAGATTTGAGGTCCTTTCACTCTTTTGAAATCAAAAGTATATTTTAGACTTGTTTGGAATAGAATTTTACCCCAAGCCAAGGCAGATCCTGATCTGGCTAGAGGAGCAGGAGGGAGAACAAGCTGCATGACTGCAGTCATCCATCTGGCCATTCCTAGTGAGACAGGCAAAGTCTCTGTGTGCCATTGAGGTGAGTTCAGAGATGACAACTGTCACTTTGCACTGCAGAGCCCTAAATGTGTTTCTAAATGAAATGGGCATTTGTTTCAAACACATCTTTGATTCTCCCCCTTGCACCTCTCTAAGAAGAAAATTGTTCATTCCAATCAGTCTTTATTCCCATTCTTACACTAGAAGTGAGTGTACAGATCTATTCTCTCCACATACAGATACAACAGAAATACTASCAGGCTTAATTTCCTTTAGTAGATTTTTTTTTAAAATGTGTGCAGCAAAGTAACCTTCCTCTAACAGAGAGATGACCTTTTTTTATTTTTGCGTTTACATGGTGCTTGTTGCTAGGATTTAGATCTTTGCTGAAAGCTGTTATTTCTCTTAAGTACAGGAGAAAGTGCATTTTCACCTCCATTTGGGTAAACTGTCATTTTCTACTGTTCACTGCTTTTCTCACCATGGAATAATAATTTGAGGTTCAGTGGTTTCTTTGAGAGAAAAGCATTCCAGGAGTGTTGTGGTGCCTGGGAAGTCCTCTCCGCTTGCTACTAGCAGAGGAAAGGAAGAGGAGGGAKAAGGTTTCTGAAATATTCAAGGCATCTGAGTTGCTGCGGTTGCTCAGCTTCTGCCATCAAATCGTATTCAATTTAGGAGGGTCATGCAGGTATTTTATAATCGTACACAAAAAGCAGCTGGTGGGTAGCTGAGAAGCTATATATGTATGCATAATATATTATTTTTTGGTGGTAGCACTAGCATCCATGGGAAGCCACTTTAAGTAGATTTAAGAAGATTCTGTCCAACYGTGATACTGATGAATAGCAGAAGTAATCTAATATTACTCCTTGTATACCTGTGTTAGAAGTGTTATTACAAGTCATGCTATTAATACATGATGCAGTAGGAAGTTAACTACTTCAGATGCAGTAGGCTGTAATAGAGTTAGAGGGAAACTTAGGTACATGTATGCAGATCGCTTCATGATACACAGAAATGAGCATATTGCTCCTTGATTTTTTTTTTTTTATTATTAATTTCTGTAGGTAGAGAGGAATTAGAATAAACTGGAAAAGCACTTTCACTACTGTCAGTTCTCTATTCTCTGCAAAAGATCATTGGTCAAATTCTCTAATTCCTTTGGTATTTCAATGGTTTTTCCCCATTTATTTTGTAAATGACTTGTTTTGAAAATCATTTACTAMATCATTACTAGTGTTTTGGAGGTCACCTGAAATTCTCAATACTTAGTAAATGTGTGAGTTGATAAGTTATTAAATAATTTAGTTGTAGTCATTCATATTTAAGGAGGGAAGTTTGCTGATGACAGCTCAAAATCTTATCTTGTTTGATTAGACAGGATTTTCTGTGTCATGGAACTTCTCTTTTCCAGCTGGCACTACGTCTTACCTCTCAAATTGCACAGAGGGTAGCTGCATCACGRGAGGAAGACGTTTCAGTTTGTACTTCAGTAACTACCATGCGTTGCTTCATACCAGCAAATCTCGGCCTTGCCAGATGCAGGGGGCTGGGGCATCATCCATATCTTCAATCTTCTGGGTCTGAATCAGGGATCTGGTCCTGCCCTTCTGTGCCATACACATTTTTTTGATGCCTTCCTGATTTCTTGTTTCTCCTTGCTTAGCCTTGTCCTCCAAAAAATCTCAGCATGTCTAGTGCAAGATCATTTCTCCGTATACAACCTAAAATATGGAACAGCTTCCCTGTGTTTCTTCACTGCATTAACCCATTACTTTCAAATCTCAGCTGAGAACATTATACCTATTCCTATGTAGGTATTTCTTTCTGCTTAACTCTCTTGAATGTGGGTATGTTCCTATGGATGCATGAGTAGTGTTGCTGAAAATACAATCTTGTGACTGTCATCTGCATCTATGAGGAATTCTGTTTTTTTCCATTAAAAAAAAAAATCTATAATTTAAACACTGAAGTAGAAGAAAAAGCAATGATGTTGACAGATGCAGACCTTCCAGTAGTAGAGGAAAAACACCAGAGCGTGAGGATTCTGCTTACTGGGCTAAGATACCCGAAAACTTCAGGTAGGTGCAGCTTGCAGTTGTCTCCAAAGAAAAAGATGCAAGCTGAAAATGTTTCTTGAGCATATTCAAACTTGGTCAAAACTACTGTTCAAACACTTTCATAAGTTGGGTATGCTCTTTGCCAATCTCTTAGTATTTTAGGTGGAAAAGGGTGCATTAAGCATTTTCAGTCCTGTGAGATAATTGAATGGAAGGTATTTCTGGGGAATGGCACAAAATTACACTGCTCAGTGCTGAATGTGTTGGATGCTGTGATTTCCAAAAGGTCAGCCAGGCCAGCCAAGTTAGCAGGAATAGGCCCTCTTTCCATCCTCTCTCTGTCTCACACACACTTAGAAGAGATAGAGCAATCGACAGTTTCATTACAACTGAAACAACTAAAATTAATCAAGTCCAAATCCCTCCTGTCCAAGAGACCATGAATTCAGCTGGATCAGAAGCCCTTGGTTAAGCAGCCTCTGAAAGTCTATCAGAAGTTTATTAATATGGTAATTTATCTGGGTAAGCGCATAAAGATGCTAATTGAAATGTTTTTTTATGCATTATTTTTTAAAGGAGGAAAGGTTGGGGATTTTCTAGGACGGAAAGTTGAATTGTCGCTTATGTTTCATCATGTCATAATGTTATAATTTCATCATTTGACTATGCTTAATTTTAATTTTTTTTTTTTTAAGTGCGAAGAACAAAGAACTYGATACTCCAAAGATTTGGGGCTTGTGCTGCGTCTGGTTCTGGTCTTGATGCATGGAGATAGATTGAATTAATCAAACTTCTTCACACTGCTATTTAATCGGGTTTACAATTAGCTGAGGGCTGCAGGTCTCCCRGGCCTATCAGCTTTGCAAGCAGAAGCTGTAATACAGCAGCTCTGCAGCCACACACTGGGAGTGCCTTACAGACCAGATTGTCATAATGTGGCATGAAATTAAAGCGTGATGTTACTTGACAACAGAATTTCAATTTCTCCCTCCCCCTCTTTTTTTCTCTTTAACAAAGTCTCTACCTAGAGATAGGCCTCCCTGTTGAGTTGCACCCACCTGCTCTGAGCTACACAGCTGCCTTCAAAAGAGTTTCTGATACTATTAAACCAATCTGTGTTCCATTACAGTCATTCTGATATTCCTCCCTGTCTGCTTTCAGTGGCAGATTATTGTGCTGTGAGGAGCTAATAAGCATACAGCTCTTAACTTGTTTCAATTCTTGCTCAAATGCATTGATTTCTTCTCTCCYTCRCTTCTCAAACACGGAGGATTTTCGYCAGCGTCTGCTCTCCCCAGTCCTGCATGCACAGTTATGTCAGGCCTCCTCAGCAGCCCTGCTACCATTTACACTGGTAAAAACTACTTGCATTTCAGATAAACAGGCACCTAGGAGTGAAGAATCGGGGTAGAGTTTTCTTTCCATTAGCTTTCATTTTTTGAGAAGCGGCTGGAGTGCAAATTAGAAAACAGGGTTCAATTTCATTTCTCACCAACAAGTCTTATGGACTTAATAGCGGCAAAAATTAATTATCTGGGCAATGATGAATGATTTAGCTATTTTAGAAACCTTGTCATGAGATGAAATGAGAGAAAAAACATAGTGATCCCAGAAGACCTGGGAGGAAAGAGGTGAGGGTGAGATGCAGTTGATAATTGGGGATGTTATTCCTTCTTTGAACTGACCTGGAATCCGATGCGATTCAACAGACACCGTAGAGTCAATGGAAGATTTCCCTGCAATTACAAARGAGAAGATTCAACATATTTTCCTGATGGTGAAATCGACTGCAGAGTGAGCTCCAAGTTACCACATTCAAAGCCATTCGAGTTACCCTGGGCAGAGGAAATGCAATTTGAGGGTGAGGAACCTGGCACAGGGGTGTGGATGRGGATCTATCTCTGGTCCTGCTGAAGGGAATGAATGAAGATCCTCTGGAAGAAGATCCCACTGRATCAGGCTCTTAGTGGTACAGGTTGGTGAGTGTGGGCCAGTCACTGATTTCTCACAACTTCACTAGATCTGGGAAGTGAGTGGTCCCACTTGCAGTTTAGGCATGTTTTGTAGGGAAAGGTTCTGCATGTTAGGTCTGTGCTTCCTTATACCTCTAAGTTATGAAATATGTTGGAAATCCATCTCTTTCTTTTAATATCAGATACTGAATGAGAAAAAAAAGAAAATGTCCACAGACCAGCACCCATAAATGAACTGCAGGGGTGAGTTCATGCAAAACAGAGTCATGTCTCCTCCTGCCTTAATTTTAACTGTATCTGCTGTATGCAATGGCAGAGGGCTACAATTCAGAGTTTTTCAGACATATTTAATCAGAGTAGCTTCCATTTAGTTATCAAACATAGGAACAAAATGGCTGTTGCTTGTAACAGAAAATCTATAAACTACCACCCTCCATTGCTCTCCATTTTTTTTTTACCTGAGCATCTCCCAAGGATTAAATGATTATTCAGAAGATAAATTCTGCTCCAACTGAAGGTGAGTATTTCCCCCCCCATACTGAAATCCACAAAAGCACAATCAGCTGCAAGACCAAGGTGGTTTTAAGCATTTGCAATTTATACAGSTTGTCTGCAAACACCTGTGTTTTGCCTGGCTGATAGGAACCATTTGTGGTCTTAGAGGGTAAAGTTAAAAATCAGTGAACTTTAAAAAGTAGAATTAAAGAAAAATCATTCTGAAAAAAAATCAAGCTTAATGAAATGAGAGGAAATAATTTTTTCAATTTGCTTGGACATTTTAAATTGAAAGCAGAGTGTAACCTCTGCTTGCAAATTACTGTAAACATTTAAATCACTCTCTAATCATGGTAAAAGACAAGGAAAGCTGAAGTATGGAATATTAATAATAACTACTGGGAAGTCAGACTCTTTGTTTTCCCCTGTTTTTACTGGGCCAGAGTCTCTGGGATTTTGCAGACTTTATATATATATACATACATATAAAATACATGAATATTTATGAAGAGTTTGCTAGTGGCAGACCAGGCTGGCCCTGCAGGCCCAAAGGAATTAATGTAAATTCCAGTCAACCATGAAAACCCCCTAGAATTGAACTGTATTTCAGCATGGTGGATAAAGCACATCAAAGAGCAGAATTTCTATAAGATAATTACACACAATGCAACTCTAATCACAGAAAGACTGTGGATATTGCTGATAAAGCATAATAAATCTTTTATGACTATGCCCTGTTCTGCTGAATCAGCTTTCTGTTTCTATTGCAGTAAATTCCAGATTCTTTCTCTTACTTATATATTTACAATTTTTAAAAACATATCAACTAATTATTTACTAGAGCTTCCATGAAAGGTTTGGGTTTATTTAGTTTTTTACCTTGTTGAAGTGCAGTTAGATCAACAACAGCAAAAATTCATCTCTCCTGCCTGGCAGATCTGCAAAAATAAATGATCTATAAGTTGAGAACCTGCCTTTCTGTTTTATTTTAGGAAATTGGGGTAATTTCAGTTTTGACAGTTTCAACTTTTCAAAATTCAAGCTCCTTCTTATCCTCTAGCATCACGAATTCCTCTCAGAGAGTCACAGAATGGCTGAGGCTGGAAGGCATTTCTGGCTCAGAGCAAGGTCACTTGGAGCAGGTTGCCCAGGGCCACRTCCTATTGGGTTTTGAGTATCTCCAAGGATGGAGACTCCCCAACACCTTTGGGCTACTGTTCTACTGCTTGACCACTCTCACAGTTTAAAAAAAAAAAAAAAAAGTTTTTTGTTTTATGCTTAAAATGGATTTTTTTGTGCACATTGCGTCTTGTCCTGTCACTGGATATCGCTGAGAAGAGTCTGGATCCATCTTCTTTCCTGCTTCCCACCAAGTATTTATACACGTGGCCAGGATATGTCTGAGTCTTCTCAAAACTGAACAGTGTCAAGAATGATGAAAGTAAGAACAGGATATATGAATTTGCATGTATTTGCTTTTCAGGCGCTAAGAATTCAGAATATTTTCTGGGTCACATGCTCAAGCTAATAGGGAGTTCTGATTTTAAGTGTAACTGTCAACTCTTGTGTAATTGCATGTCTTCAGCAGCTGAGACTTTCAGGAAAGTAGCCTTGTGATAGAAAAGGGAATGTTTGCAATGTTGTGTCAAACTGATCAGGATTCGAAAGGAAAAATGGGGGCTCTTCCCTGTGAGGGAATGGTCACTTTTAAAAGGGCACCAGAGCAGGAATCGTGTGTGCCAGGAATAAGGTCTGGTGCAGATAATGCCCCATTCCTGTAGCAGTGACAGAACTAGAAGCCTAGACCTGGTCACCMTTTGTTCCTCAGCTGTTATGGGGGGCTGCTAGAGTCTTACTGTGAGTCTCACTTGTACATCTAAACATCCTCTGAGCACCAGCAGATCATTTATGGAAAATGTCTCCTGTTCCTTAACCAAGAAATCAAAGTTTGTCTTCATGTGAGTTTTGCCCTTCATTTGTCTTTCTGGCATATGGGCAACAGAAGGTCTCAGCTTCTAACAGAGTGAAAGAACTTTACATATGGTTTAATTACAGTAAACTATCAACAACGGGAAGAGTTTGCTGGGGGACAGCTGAAGCCCACTCATGGATTCAGTGGACGTCTGCTCAGGATTTCAATGCTCTGCCATATTTGACATTGACACTTTGCTCCACCCCAGAGAAAATGGTTCCAAGAAAAGCCCATCCCTTAGTGTCTCTGCGCACTGGGGCCATTTCTCAAATTGACAGCCTGGCTTCTTGGCTGTTGTCTGAACTTAGCATCTCCTGCACTAAGTTTGGAACTTACAGTCTGAAATTCTCCCTGACTGTTGGCTTTAAGTCTAGTGTTAAGTCTAAGTTTGAACATGAGCTGATATATCTTCTGGCTAGTAGCTAGATCTTCCACATCTGTTGTGCTCTCCTCATCCCCCCGACAAGTACACGTTACTCAAGACATACTTAAGGCTTCTCATAGTCCTTCTGAACACATCATAACTCCAGAATCTTATTTATATTAGTAGCATCACCCAGGTTGTTACCCAATGGGAAGTACTTTTGTATGCGGTCCCCCAAAGAGACATGAAAGGCTGTGTCGGGACAATGGAGGGTTGCAGAGGATGTTCTTCCTTTGCATGATTTTCATCGTGTCTTTGAAAGCGTGTCCCTCCTATGACAGTCTGAAGCGAATAAACAAAGTTCCTGGGGAAATGGTATGCCGTGTTCAAACACTCTGCTGAACTTTAATGTTCTGTAGGTTGCAAGGAAATGACTACAAAAGCCTTGGAAGAGCAAAGGACGAAAGTTAGCTCAAGGCAAGGTGATATTCCCTCATTAAAATCTATTTGTGCAAAGTTAAGACGTCAAAGAAATTTCAGTTGTTCCAAGAGGGTATGAAAGCCCAGGTTATTAATGATCAGAAGGGATTTGGGAGTCCTGTTTGCCAAAGGGAGGGGAGTAGTGAAAGAGAAGCAAAATAAAAAGGAAAGAAAAGGAAAGGAAAAAAAGTACTGTATTTGCACATTTAGTGTTATCTGGATGGAATAATGAATGCAACTGCCTTAGCAACTTTATTTTTTCCCCAATATGGATCATATGAATGATTTTAAAGCCAAAAAAAATCATCAAAATTCAGCTGGAGATTTTGCATGCAGTTCTTCAAGCTGTACTGCTGCCTACRCAAAGACCCACATGTGAGTTCCAGGCGTAATGAGTAAACCTGCTATCGTTTTCTGGTTTTTGTAGAAAGTGAATGAGGTTGCTAACGACCAGATTATTGATYCGTGGATTATTGAGATTTATGCTTGTGTGGATGGTGGGTGCCTAGAATCATGATATCATGTGCAAGGTTAGAACACAATATTTAATGCTAACCCTTGCACTTGCCACGTTTTCATAGCTCCAAACAGCAGCACTGTAACATCTGAGTCCTCGTTGCTCTGCAACCTGGGATTACAGGGAGGGAGGGAGACAGCATTTCACTCTTTACTGTTTTCCCCAGCAGCTCCTTGTGTTTGGATGTTTGGCCTCTTGTTCTGTCTGAGGTTTTATATTGATCTCCCATCTCCATCTTCAGCTGAACGCTCAGCTGCTGCCTCGGGACCTGGCAAGGAGATGTCTTCTCCAGGGGAGGCCCTTGCTGTGGGTTGAGGTGGTCATTCACGGCTCCTGGGTTATTCTTGGGAGTCACAAAGGAAGGTCCGGTGGCAGCACTGGAGAGGATTTGGCCCCTGTGCTACACGACGCCAGGCTGCCTTCTTTGCCTCTTTRCTTGTCTCCGAGGATATAATAGGACACAGGATACAGATCCCCACTAAAGGTACTTTTTTTTGCATATTTGCGTTTTCTTTTGATCTTTGAAAAGTCGATTGGTGCCACTAGTTTTTAGGAGCAAGACTAAGTTATTAAATCATACTTTAGATTAAAGATTCAGTTGAATCCTTAGTGCTGAGAGTATCAGGCCCATTTACAGTCCAGGAATCAAATACTCTCTAGATGCGAAACTTTCTGTGGTCGTCAAAGSTTTGGCCCTTCAGATGCACAAGTGCTGACAGAATCCGTATTTACATCTATGTGAGAAAAGCCCTTGGCAGAGGAGTGGGAAGGAAGCACCATGCACCTGGATGGGATCTGTCGTGGGATGCACCTAAGGAGCGGGACAGCAAATGGGTTGCAATACCTCACCCAAACCYGGAGTTTGGGAAGCTGAGGTCTCTGGGGCCCTGTTAGAGCCAGGATTGTTCCTTGAATAGTAAATGCTGAAAATGCACATAGAGCTTGCTGCATGGAGAGGTTTTTCTTTTTTTTTTTCTGAGAAATCAGCAGAAATCTCCTATCTCTGGCTCAGCCAGCTTGTCCATCTGTCTATGATGGCTTCTTTTATCACCAGCAGCCATGTGATGGACGAGCACATTCAAAGATAGGGCTGTCTTTTTGTGCTCATAGTGGCCCCACTTTTGCATGAGTGCAGAGTGGCGACGTGGCCACGGGCTGATTGCATTTGCTAACGTTAATCATCCCGGGGCCAGGCGAGGTGAATAAGTGAACTCTATTTTATTCAGCTTGACAGAAGGAGGAGCCGAATGGAAGCGATTCTTATCTCTGGTTGTGGCCGACCTAAATTAACGCTATCTCTGGTGCTGAAAGGCCCTGGCGAGCAGATGTCTGTATATTCTGGGCTCTCCGTGGTGGGAGGACGACTGTAGCGAACCACATGTCTGCCTGTGTGTTAACTTTGGGACAAAGCTGATCCRTGTCCCCGGCTGCATGGGCTGGGCAGCCTGCAAGATGAAGATAGAGGAAGTTAAGTCTGGTTTTGCACGCCTGAAACAAAGACCAATCACTAAAGCTGAATTTCAAGTGCATGGCAGGTCCTTTACTATGCCATTTAGAAAGGAAGGATGAAAAGGGGCAAATTCTTAGCAACTGTCCAGAAAAAAAAAGATGTTTTAGTTGCTGAACTTTGTTGCTGGTTACTCCCCTGCCAACAGCATAAAGCTCTATCACCATCACTCCATCTGCCTTGTTTTCCTTGGGGTTGCTGCTGGGAGCTGCCCTGCCAGACCAGGCAAGCAAGGCTGCCACTGGGCTCTTCCATGGCCAAGCAGCCTCAGCATCCTCACCCCTGACACTGACGTGCAGGTGTCACGGCTGGTGGGATGGAGATGACCAGAGGCCTGGCGGGGACTGTGTCCAACCTCCCTTGGAGGAGCTGGGTCCCAGCGATGGGAGCCAGGGCACTGGCAGCACCCAGGCATCAGCCCACCCTCCTGCCCCTGCTTATTGGCCTGGAAAGGGAAAGGCCGTGCTCATCAGAGGGTGAAAACAGAAGGATAACTGCGAAGAGAGACCACGGAGGAGGCTTCAGRAAATCTACCCGGAGAGTGGAAGAGAGATGGAGAGCGAACAAGGAAGCAAATGTGATAATTGGCAGAGCGCGGGAAGCAGAGCCACCCACGCAGCGACGGCGGCACGTCGGGAGCTGAGGCAAGAGGCACTGCAAGCACATTTCCCTTTCTCTCTCTATATCATGCTCATTGCACGGTCTGATCAAGTCTGACTATCTTCACCTCTTCTTGCTGTAAAGACTCCTATTAATGTTGACAGTTTAGGTGGCTGGGGGATGCAGTATTAGTACTGACAAATGCTGGTAATTTGCAAGCAATGTTTTCCCTCTAGCACCAGTGGGAAATCACCTAACCTTTGCCAATAATTCTCAACATAACTCACAAAGCCTCATCTTCTATCATTACGAGGGGCAGCATTTCTGAAAATTATCAGCCTCTCCTTGAATCCGTCCATGCTAGCCCATGCAGAGGAGGGGATATTAATCAGTGTGTGAGGCCCACCGTACTATTAAGGATTCTCTTACAAGATCTTTTTACCATATGCTCTCTGATATTAAGCTTAGTTGATTATGCTTTCAGATCTCTCCTTTTCTTTCYAACCTGCCTCATCACTTGGCTCTAACTATTTTTTATCTGTTCTTGTTGTATTGATTTTTTAAACCGTCATTTGCTTAAGTTGTCTATTGAGAGCACATACTTGTGTATGTTTATGCTTTAAAAGGATGCTGATTGATCAATAGCTACTATTATTTATATAATTATTATTAAATAATAAACGTAGTCGGCCCAGGTCTGCAATGACGACAGCAAGCTGTGAATCTCACCTGCCATCCAGATGCTGAAGCATAAGCATCASGTTTTCCAAAAAGCTGAGTTTGGAGCAGCTTTCCTGGAGGATACAAGAGCTGTTGGCCAGTAAAGCCTTTGGTTCTTATCCTACTTGTTCAACTGAAAGTATGTAAAGAGAAAGACACARCACTGATAGGAAATATCCTGGCACATGCGCTGAGCTGAGGAACCTCCAGAGTTCAGATACAGCCTCATCTCTCTCTCGCTTTTATTTTGCAGAAGCTGGAGCCAAACAATGCTGGTAGTAACTGCGTTTAAAGTGAAATTAAAATGTAATGAGGGTGGGAGGCAGGGAGAAGCTAGCACGGACCATCTGAGCTGTTGCAATTCTAGAATTCATCAGTGCCGCTGAAAGCGGAGAGCGGCTGTTGTGTTATTGATGCAGGGGGAGAGCAGGGTTATTGCATTATTGGCGTGCAGGAGGTGGGGAAAGATTACCATGTTCGCAGCGGTACAAGGAGCGAGATTATCCAAATGCAATAAGCCATTGTTGCAGCAGTGACATTTTTCCACGCCTTTCCCCCCCACCATTTCTTATCCTGTCCTTTCCACCTCCTGCCTGCATAATATTAAAGGTCAGTAATACGCAGACAGATGGTTGGGAGGGTTTATGGCAAGGGGCTGCTTTCTTGGGTCATTTTTTTGAAATGGCAATTGTGCTCAGAAAAAAAGAAAAAAAAGAAAAAAAAGAAAAAAAAGAAAAAAAATTTTTTTTTTTTTGACTGGGATTAACTCATCTGAATGCTGTAGAAGGGAAGAGGGAATTTGGGTTAGAGGATTGTCCCTTTCACTGACATCTGCGCTACTCTGTGTGACAGCTCTGAGGAGCACAGCTGCATCCTAGGCACTGGAATAACCAGGGGATAAATGCCACTGGATTTTGCCTTTGTTTGAGAGATAACTTTAGTAAATGGTTTCCTTTGGAAGCGAAAGATGTGCAGGAAAGTTTCTGACAAGGGTCTCTGCCTAGTGTTGATCCTCAAAGCACTCTGATTCCTCTCCGAGAGTGTTTTTCTTTTGGGTTCATGTCTTGGCTTCCAGATGACTTCTCTCTCCTCCATTGCTCATATTTTAACCTCTTGAATTACTCAGATCTGCTGGTTTGTGTTCAAACGGGCTCCCTAATACTAAACCGTAATTGAATAAAACCAGTGACCCCTGCAGAGTGACTCACAGGGTAAAATATCCCCCTTGGACGGTGCATCAAGCCCTGTTCATGGAGCAGACGTGCAGCTAGAGAAGTTCATGTCCAGACTCCTCACGGACGGCTGGGAGTTTTGGAGCTGGCTTGAAGTGATCAGCTCATATCCTCTTGCATTTAATTGGGTTACAGGGGTGACTTCTGATCCCTGGTCCCCGGGGAAAGAGCCACAAAGACTGCGGCATCTGCAGCAATCTCAGCTGTCCACGGCCGCAGTCAGCGAGAGAAGAATGGCTGCTTAATCAGACGCACAATCTGAAAATGTCACATTATTATTTATGAAGTGTTTAATAATCACACCACAATCATTGGACGCAGTGAGGTGGAAAACGAAAATGTATTTTTTCAAATAGTATATCTGAATTCTGTTATTTTGGGAGAAAAAAAAAWGATTTAAGAATAGAGTTTGCGTCAGTCTTGCAGCAAAGCCTCATTTCTGCTTGGTTTAGGAGTAATATGCAGCTGGGACAGTCTCTGTTTTTGCAGCTGGGATCATGCAGCTACCTCCTTTTGCTACCCGCATGCAGCTTCTTTGCTGCTGTGAAACCCCATGGAGTTTGTSCACCTCTGCACACCGCAGCCTAGGAGCTGGGATACCCCTGAGAAGCAGCGTGATGAGAAGCTGCAGTTTGGCCTTTGCTAACCAYGACCTAAAGGCCACGGCATTTACGGCACCTTCAGCTGGGATGAAAAAACAGCCACTGAAGAAGACAGTTACTCAGGTGCTGAGGGTGGCTGCCGAGCAGGCTGCGTTTGGACAGGCTTGGTCGGGAGCTGGCTGGTGCACGTCCGTGCAGCCCCTTGTGCCCTGCGGAGCGCTGGGTGCTTGGGAGCCAATGCAGCCCTTGCTGCCTCCGAGATTTTAGGGCCCCTTTGGAGACCGCTGTGATTTTTAAGCTGACAAATGAACAAGGTTCCTGTTAGGGAGGATGTCAATTTTTAATGGGCCCGTCGCGGTTTGGTTTTCTATCCCCCAGCTGTTTTCTTACCGACTGATGCCAAGAGGACCCGCTGCCGTTTTCCATTATTCAGGACCTTGGGAGTGCGGCGGGAGAGCAGATTCCAACTGCAGCCCCTCTGCAGGGCCTTGGGGCTGCAACCCAAGGCAAACCAGGAGCATCCATGTTATCCTGCATGGAATCCACCCCTTCCTGCTCCAGGATGTCGTAATCCTCCTTCCCGGGAGCTGCAGCATCGGTGCAGCTCTCCTTGCTGCTCCTGTGTGTCCCAGCCCTTGCACTGCATGGGTTCAAGTGCAAAACTCACCTCTGCCTTTATGACCAAGCCTTTGCAACACACACACATATACAAAATATATATATATTATTATTACACCAATCCAGTTTTGCTTAGAGCCCTATAAATAGCTGCAACCATCCGAGGGCTGCATTTTGGGAAGGGGATGCAGCTCCAAACCCAACCAAGGGTCAGCCTGTGTTTTGGGTGCTGCTCTCCCTTGTTTTGCCTCTCGTGACATTGAAGCTGAGCACAGAGAAAACAGCAAGAGCTGAGGCCATCGCAATAGGGCCCATGTCTCGTCTGTGGGAAGGTGCCACGTGTTGCTGGCCAGTGAATAGGAATAAGAGTGTCCTAATGAGGTCTGGGATGCTGGCAGATGGATCCGTGTGCCAGGCAAAGGATGCACTGGGCTGCAACCCCCAGCCTCCCGGAGAGGCTCCAAAGAGCCCAGCTGAAACTCAAGGAAGCTCCTCATGCCCCTAGAATTTGGTTTGGGCCAAAAGTCCATTAGTCCTAACCTTGCATTTCCCTCCAGCTCCAAAGCCTCTGCTGCTCCAGAGTGAGATCCTGAAGCTGCTGCCCATTATGTTAATGCTCCGGGTACCCCGGGCCTGGCAAATCCTTGCTCGGGATCTGGGCATACTGGGTGCTGAAGAAACACACTCAGCTTTTTTGAGAGCAGCTTCTTAATTATTGCACTCAATTAGTCATTCCCCCCACCCCCGCACTTTATTTATAATTATTCTTTTCCCCGTGAGTCACACAGGGGTTGCAGCCAGCAGCTTTCGGGTTGACGGATGATTCGCGGATAGGAACCTCGCTCTAGATTTATCCTCCCAAGAACTTGGGGAAAGAGAAAGCAAAGAGATTTTTGGGCTAGCGCAGCCRCTCATGCTGGGCCTGTGCAGCAATAAATCACCTGCCTCCCCCTCGGGCGGCTCTGGCACCTGCGCGTTGTGATTAATGCAGGCGGAGCAGGGAATATTCAGCACAGGGGAGGGTTTCCATGAGCCAAAGGCTATTGGGGACCACTTCATGGGGTGCAGAGGAGGCAGCTTAGGAAAATTTGGGCATTGCAATTTCATGCAAGGCACGAAGAGCCGGCTGTGAGGCAGATGCACCTCTGCTTTGAGCAGAGCCTCGGAGAAAAYGCTTGTCTTGTCTTGGACCTTTTCTCTGCCCGCTTAAGTTCTTAAGAAAGTGGGAGTGTTTGGGTCCTATCAGTGTAACAGCTAATAAAGCCTCACAAGTTACTTATCTTCACACCGTCCCTTTAACATCCTGTCTCCCTTCAGGGGCCAGGGATGTGACAGGGAGGGGACATCCAGGGAGTGCGGGAGGGACCAGGGTTCCCCCCAGGGTTTCAGCCCTTGGGTTGCTGCTAGGAGCGATCCAGGGTCCTGTAAATCCCATTTTAGCCCAGATTTTCAGTGCAAAGGTCGAGGAGAATAGTATGTCCTCATTCCCAATGCAGCCAAAGAGGTGCATAGATGTGTGTGTGGCCGGCTATATGTATTTATATAAAGCCTATCTCGATGAGCAGGGCGGGCTGGGTGTCCACTGCACTGTAAAGTGATGAGTTGGGAGCCCCTTTCCCCGCTGTGTTGGTGTTTGGCTCCCATGTGTGGCTTCCGAGGTGCTGTCACAGGGACACAGGTCCTCTTTACAACCGTGCAATTCCCTGGTGCAGCCAGCACCCCAGCAGAGCAGTTTGCACACCGGTGCTTTGCACACTGGTRCTTTGCACACTGGTRCTTTGCACACTGGTATTCGCACRCCGGTGCTTTTCAGATGGAAACTCCCTCTAGGCCGGCACTACACTGGGCCATGGATCTGTTGTGTTGATAAGCTGGGGATCAAGAGCCTTAAATAAAAAGTTCCAATAGGACAGGTTGTAGATGCTCCCATCCTGCTTCCCACAGCGTTTCCCATGCTGCTTCCCATGGCATTTCCCCTGCTGCTTCCCATGGCATTTCCTGCAGCACTTCCTGCAGTGTTTCCCATTCTATTTCCTGCGGTGCTTTAGGGGTTTCCTCGCTGTTCTCCCAGACCCCACACGGAGACCCCCCATTCCCATTAATTACAGCTGGATTTCCATAGGAAAAGACGGCGCCGCCGCCACTCGCGTCCAGCGCCTGGTGCTAAACACGTCGTTAATATTTTAAGTGTCTTTCATGAGCCAGAGTTTAATTAATTAAAGGTTTATGAAAAACAATTAGGTTTTGATGGGGATCACCTTCTCCCGAGCCCCGCGCGTGCCCAGGAAGAGGCGAGGGGTTACCAAGGCTCAGGTTGAAATTTCGAGCTGCGGTGAATAAGAGAATACCCAAATGCCAGGGGCACTGGGGAAATTAGGACATTTGGTGCCAGATTGTCTGACTAATTAGATTTCTATCAACTCCAGGGGGACTGGCTGATGCAGCATTTTAATTTAAAGCAGCAGCAGCAGCTTTTCCCCTTCTTCCCATGTCCGTTTGCAGACTGTCCATGCTTACTTTCCCAGGTATCCCGTTTCTTTTACCATGGGACAAACATCCTCGTCCAGGATTTGCCTGGGTTTCCCTCTTTCCAACAGGGAATTTTCCCATCTCATGTAGGCAATTCCATGGTGGACGTGAAGGCAGAAGGACTATCTGATAGTTCAGGCTCCTAATTTACACTCRGCTTTGAACTTTCAAGTACCCAAAGTTGCCGGGAGCTGAATTTGGACTTAACGTCTGTGGAGCCACATGCAAAATAACTCAGAGCTGCCGAGTTGTCAGATTCCTGCTTAGCAGGCACAAAAATTTAGTGTTAATTGACCCCAAATTAGTTAGCATTATTGAAAGGGTGGCATTTTTAAAGCCTTATCTTACTTGCAAGTATGAGATGGCAAATATTCCCATGCGCTACTTAATGAAAAATTGTGATGCTATTATCGCTGTTTTATATGATGCAGATATACTTAACGAGGTCTATAGAACCGTTTCTTCTCCAATTTTGCTCTACTTCTTCCAGATTATTTTATCAAAAAAAGAAGATAAAAAGATAATGGAATTATATCATATGCTTCAATGAAAACTATGAAACTGAAAGCTGTTATTCCTCTCGATAACCAGACCCAGCAAAGTYAACCGTTTCAGTGAATATTAAACACAAAAAGTACTTCTCAGATGTATTACGAACCTGATGCTAAAAAGTCCTTAACTCACTGCTGTGTGAAGGGAAGTTTAGCAGGGGAGGGAGGCAAAATGAAATGACGACCTCAGAAGACCTTGATTTTCCCAGTGTTCATTGATTGGAAGCAGGCYTGTATCTTTACTGAAATGGTTTCACTTAACCTGATTTTCCTGTTAACATTTTGTTATGCTTTTGAGGACAGTTCTTATTTACTCCTGTCAGTGATCCCTAGATGATAAAAATGATTTAATCCCATTGCGTTCCGGCAAGATGAATCCTACAACAAGCAACAGGAGTCTTCCAGGACGAGGAACATTATTTTGGCCTGAAATTTCCTCCCTCAAATAYGTCAGCAATTATTTAAATATTTAAATATATTAGGTCTAAAGGAACTTAAAGGTCCTTTTCCCACCTGGAAGGAAAGGCGGCAGCGATGTCTGCATCCTGGCTCTCCCCTCACTGCCTTCCCAGCCTGCAGGGAGAGCAAATATAGTTTATTTTAACTATTTTTTAATGAACTATTCTATTAGAAAAGAACAGATTGCACCAACGGGACATCTCCAAAAGCAAGAAAGTTAAAAAAAAAAGGAAAAAGTTGGACATTTAGGAGAGATCCCAATGCCAGGAAACGTCCTCGGTGATGCCGGCCCTCGGACCGGCCACCTCCAGTGAACGCCGCCCGCCTGMAAAGCGAAGGGAAATCTATTTTGTTTGTAATAAAGCTGATTATCATAGATAAATGTATCTAATTAGTCTCATTTGCTGACACACAAGCCTTTAATTGCAAGTTGAATAATTAGACATATCTGCATATGCAAATGAATAGGGTTATACTATGTCACTCTTAACGTGATTTCTCTGGAGACAAATAGCTCTCTATATTTCAGGAGAGAATATGATATATTAATTTATGTAGACAAATAACTTTATTTAGCAGGAGTCGCTCTCATGTTTGTTTATACAAAGCAATAAGTGAAGGAATCGGAGGGGTTTTTATGCAGCGGGAAGCAGCTGGAAGACACTAATTTACGAGGGGGGATCCTTGCAGGATGCGCAGCCGGGAAGCGGGAGGCTCCATCCCTCACGTGCTGGAGCTGCCTGCCCTGAGCCTCTTGGCCATCCCCACTCTCTRYGTTCCTGCATCCCAGTATCCCTTCATCCAGACATCCCCCTGTCCCTGCATCCCAGTATCCCTTCATCCAGGTGTCCTCATGTCCCTGCATCCCAGYATCCCTTCATCTGTGTCCCCGAATCTCTGCATCCTCTCATCCCTGTGTCTCTGCATCACAGGCTCCCTATATCCCTGCCTCCCAACGTCCCTGAATCTCCGTGTCTCCTTATCCCTGTATCCCTGCTTCTCTCCATCYGTGTGTCCCTGCATCCCCACATCCTTACATATTCCTGTATCAATTCCCTGTGTCTCTGCATCCCAGCATCTCTATATCTCTGTGTCCCCATGCCCCTGTTGCTGTATCCGTGTGTCTCTGCATCCCTGTATTCCCAAATCCCTGCATCCCTCTTTCCCTGCATCCCTGTATCCCCGTATCCTCGTATTCCCATATCCCTCCATCCCTGTATTCCCGCGTCCCTGCGTCGCGGCCGCCGCCTCCTCGCTCCGCGTGTCCCCCCGCGGCCACCGTCCCCAGCGCCGCCTCGCGCCGTTGCCACGGCAACCGGCGCCGCGCGCGGAGCCCGCGGGGGCCGCCAGGGGGCAGCGCCGCGACGGGGCCGGCGCGGGGAGCGGGAAGGGCGAGTTTGGGGGTAAAAAGGGTGAATTTGGGAGCAATAGGGATGAGTTTGGGTTCAGTAATGGYGCGTTTGGGTGCGTCAGAGTGCAGGCTCCTGCTTCGGGAGCATCTCCTTTCTAGCAGGACTCTCCGGGAATGACTTTTCCCCCTCAGTCTCATGTGGGCCCTGCTGGCAGCGTCACCCACGTTTCATTTTTTTTAGCGTTATTTTTTCCTGCTGTTTAAGGGTTTCGGCAGCCTTGGTTTCCCGAGGCTGACAACACCCCATATATGCTATTTATCTTGTCAGAACTCTCCCCCTCTGCCCTCGGCTCCCATTTTGTTCTCATTAATAGCGATTATGAAAAATGGGGCTAAATACTGACTTTCACATGATTTATCCAAATGTTGAACTGCGTAATTGGAGGAGCTAAGACATTATCCCCTCAGATTCTGTCAGGACTCAATTTCTGCATTTGATTTAATTTTTAAACCCATGACCCATAACAGTACATATATTTATTGCCTTTATGGTGGCTCGGCTGAACAATATATCCGTCAGTCAGGAAGGGGAAGCTGCGTGTTATTTACAAGAATGTAAATAATTGGGGTTTCTTTTTGTGAGCGCTTGTCCTTATCATGCAGTTATTAACACCAGGCCCCCAGACACGGCACAACCGAGCGCCGGCCGGAAGGGATGCCCTTATAATGAGGATATTTAATARCGGGTGTCAGCCGCTGTGGAATGCCGGCATTGCCCGGGTCTCGGGATGCTCCGGGATTGCAGCGATGCCCTGGGACGGCAGCGGGGTTTGCATGGGTCCCTTTGCACCGCAGCGCGGTCGGATGGTGCTGGAGGGACCCCCTTATCCCGGCACTCACACCCTGCTGCCGGCAGCTCCCGTTGTTTCCGACGTGGAAACGGCTCTGGATGCAGCATGCACCGGTGCATGTGCAAGCGCCAGCGCCTCCGTCCTGCTTCCCAAACCGGTGCAGGGAGCACTAATAAGAAACTCTAATAATCCGGCTGCTAATATCAACAAGACCAATTTTGGGGAAAAAAGGCAAAAAAAAAAAAGATAATAGAGCAACCGTGAGGGAGGGCAGCTGATGTATGAAACAATTACCATAGTCAGATGCTTTCCGTTTTCGATAGGGATCCGACTGCGGGTGCTTCATTTAGAGTTGGCCATAGGAGCYGGGAACGGCGCTTCCCTCCTCGCGAGATCGCTGGGGAACGACAAGAGCATTGGCTGKTTTTGTAAGCTCATAAACCCACCGTGATCCTCCCGCTCCGCTTTCCGAGGGCTTCGCCCGGCTTTAATTGCTCCCGAGCTCTTCATGCGCTGCCCTTAGCCTTTAAATCCCCAACCCGCCCTCCGCTGGCTGGAAAAGGCCGGGAGTTTTTCCCCTGTCGTTTTAATCCCCATTCCCCTGCTTTGAGGCTCCCTCCATCGCTCTGGACCTCAAATAAATAAATAAATAAGCCCGTACGCCGCGACGAGCTGCTTATTCTCGCGCTTGTCTGCTTCATGGTCGGACAGTCAAGCACGGGCACCAATTACACGAGTTCCTATTTGGAAAAGGGGTTTAAAACCGAGCTGGAAGAAGGATCGCTCTGGATCGGCTCCGCTCGGGATGCTCGTCCATAGGAGCCGCCTTGCGAACCGTTGTCACCGCGATTCCCGCGCGCGGCCCTGACGCGACGTCTCCGCAGCAAATGTCACGGCGGGGGGGGGTTTCAAATGAGCAAACCGCAGTCATTAATTATGGTAATAATCCTGACTCTTAAGACAGCAGTACCAAAACAGCTGAAACTTCCGCATTTTAAAGGGGCCGGTGGAAAAGCTGTTGCCTTTGTCAAACGTAAAGAGGAAAAAGGAAAAACAAAGGAAAAAAAAAAATCTCTGTTTCTGGGGAAAAAAACCCATCATGCCTGTAAATAAGACACATCAATATATATATCGTTCTTTTAACCAATGTGCTATATATTGATTTTCCCTGCAATTATGCAGCACGGTATGTATTTGCATCGGTGCTCCGCTGCGCTGCCCCAACGTGTATTAACCCTCCTCTCCGCCGGTGGTGGCTCTTCAGAAAAACGCACCTTATTTCCCYTCCGAGGGAGAGGTCAATAGGCCAGAAATTATGATTTTGAGCCCGGAGCCAGACCTAATTTATGGATCATTTCAGGTTCTCTGTGTTTGGCTGTTTTGGGGACAGAGCTGCAGCAGCCGCTCGGAAAAGCAGCAGCGCCAGTCCAGAGACCAGGGCTTCACAGACAAGGCGCATATGGGACTGAGCGAGCTGAGTGCAATGCTCTAGTTAATTCAGATCCGCTTGTCTATAAATTATGTATAGATCTTCAGGAAAATAAAAAAAAAAGATTGTATTCCCTAATACAGATCTAGATTATCTCACTAACGCAAGGAAAATAGGGTTAAGAGAAAGAGTCAGGTCTCAGGTAGAAGAAATTAGTTTTCATTTGCTATCTACAAGAATACATTTCATCCTCAAATTCGGTCTATCAGGCTGATATTGACAAAATAGGATTTTTCTCCCATTCTGACAACTCCGGCGGTATTCGCTGCGGCCGAGCGGGTAAGATTTTGCCTTGCAAAAGGTGAACGCTGAGGAAAACCCTCCTGCTCCGCGGCGATGGCAGCTCGCGGTGCCCAGCACGCCCGGTGCCGCGTCGCAGCTCGGGCCGGGAAGGGGCTCCGGGAAAGGCCGGGTCCGGAGCGCGCCCGCTCGCTTAGGGAGCGATGCCCTGGTGCTTTCCCTTGCAAATCCACCTGCCAGAGCCCAGCCCAGCATCGCCTGGGCCTCTAGAGGCAGCAGGGAGGAAAAGGCAAGGCAAAATCCTTCCCTGGAAAGACGCGGTGCTGGGGGGGAGATTTAACCCCTTCCAAGCCGGGAAGATGGTTTTTTTGCAGCCTGAACATGGTCCAGCCAGGGCCCTGCTTGGCTTTCCCGGCACCTCATGGGCACATTGCAAACGCTGGGAATGGCAATGCCGAAAGCTGCCCGGCTTCCCGCTGCACACRTGCAACGAGTCCGCGGGTGCTCATGCTGCTGGCTGCAGGCCCTGYCCCTCTGCAGCGCCGCGATCTGGGTCGGAGAAAAACCCCAGCCTTTAATCTGGATTTATATCCACGAGAGACCCGGAGCTCCCCCTTGGCCGTTACTGCGTCTGGATGCAACTTTGGGGATTAATAAAYGGGAAAAGCCGAGTCAGGAATAGAGCCGAAGCGCCCGGCCCCCAAACCACTGCCGTAAACCATGTGGGAATGCTCCGTTCCTAAGGAAAAACTGGTCCCCGGGGCTCCTGGGGTTAAAACCAACCCCCTCCTGCATGTCGTGTCGCCGCTCCCCCCGCGCTGCCTGCGCCGCRGCCAAGCCGAGTTCTTTTTTAGCTCTACCCTTTTGAAAACTGCTGGTTACAGATAAATTAAAATGCCAGAACTGAAATTGCCCACATTAGCCCCGAAGGGAGCCTGCGCTGTCATCTTTCATTAGATGCTGATAGACCAAAAGCCCAAGGCAAAGTGAAAGCTGGTTCCCAAGAAAGGGCCGGGAGCCAGGAGCTGCAGCGCTGCGCCGGGATCCTGCATCTCTGTCCTTTCAAGTTTGAGCTGAGCAATGCTTTCCTGGACATGTCTGTTTTCATACTGCAAATTTCGGTCTTAAAATCAACAGCAAATACGAGCGGAGTATTCCACAGAGCCCTAAATTGTCAAGACAAGCCAATGCATTTTCGTTGAGCAATCTGATGGTTTTGTCTGGTGTCAGCCCGCGCATCCTCCAGGACGGATGATGTGTTTGGACGGTTTAATAAAGAGCTGTTTGGAAGCGTGTCTGTTATTTTTATTGGGTTTTTTTTCTTTCTTTTTTTTTTTTTTTTTTTAAGAGCCAAACAATCTTCCAGCAGCAAATGTGGGATTTTCCCAATCGTTTTCCTATCACTTTGAAGGAGCGCCTGTCGCCTTGCAGGTTTTGTGCAGCGTGGCACAGAGGGGAAATAGTTTTGTAAAAAAAAGGAGAAAAAAGGGGCTAAAATGATGCCTGTTCCTGGAGCCTAATAAACCCTAGAGGCCAGCAGAGGAAGAGGAGGGCAAGGCTGGGCCGTTGGCTGCAGCCTGGCCACCGCTATCCCTTTGTGCTGGCCTTGGAAAATGGGTCGGCTCTGGGATATCGGCTTCTCGGTCACCTCTTCCTCGAACCCCTAAAATGCGTTGGGAAACAGGTGGGATTTTTCATCATTGCTTGGATGGCCCCTGGGGTGCTCAGGAGTGGCTGCCTGGACATGGTGCTCTAGGACATGCCCAAGCTGAGGGGTTACAGAAGCCAGGGCGGTTGGTTTTGCTCATCCACCACTCCAGGCAGTGAAATAACTCACTCCATTTCCATGCACCTGCTTCTATTCTATTCTATTCTATTCTATTCTATTCTATTCTATTCTATTCTATTCTATTCTATTCTATTCTATTCTATTCTATTCTATTCTATTCTATTCTATTCTATTCTATTCTATTCTATTCTATTCTATTCTGCACTGTGATATGAAGGGGAAAGGAACCATCTTGGAAACCTCTCACTCCCTTGGCACCAGCCAGGCTCTAACTCTTGGCCTCTTCCACCTCTACACTCTTAATCTTAGCGTTTTTTCTCCCAGCCGTTCCAGAATTAACTTTGGGTCTGTGGATAGAGCACAAAGCAAACAAGCTCCTGATGCAGTCCAGTGCGCTCTGCTCCCCTGCCTGGCACCCGCTGCTCCTCGAGTCCATGAAACCATAACGCAAAGCAAAGAAGACTGAAAAATAGAYTGTGCCCAAAGGGATTGGGCAAAGCCCCGCGGAGTTTGTTTCCCTTGCACAGCAGCTCCCGAGGAGGCAGTAACGAGGAGCTGCACTTAGCAAGAGCAAACACTGACGGTACCTCTATCTTGACTCCGGGGGAAAAAGGCCTCGGCATCTCCTGGCTTCAGTGCTGGGCAATTTCTGCTGTATCTGAGCAGCTGGTGACAATGTGTTGTGGTAGGGGGGTGATGAGGGGTCTCAGCAAGCACAAACACGCCTGCCATTCAACATCAGCTTGGCATTTTGACCATAGATTTTCTTACGCTGCAGCCCAAAAAGGGGCTCGTTATAAACCTGTAACCGCCACCACAGCAAAGTGGAGCGTGGCCTGGTGCCTGGGAGCAACTGCCCTCCGTGCCCGGCACCAGGATGCCCAACGGGACCATGTCATGGAGCTCCAACCCGCCGGCACGAGCCCAAAGAGCCCAAGAAATCCCCGGCGCCAGAAGGAGCCCGTGAAGAGCYGCCTGCAGCCAGCAGCGCTTTGCATGGGTATCATGCCGTTTAATTAGCAAATGATTAATTTGTTAATGATTTCCCTGGCACGGGAAGCACTCCCCAACAGCTCCTTTTYGCGACTGTGCAAAAGCGGAGCCTAGAGGAGGTTCAGCTGCACCTTCCTGGGGCCTTGCAGRGATGCTCTGCAGGTGAGACCCAAGGGCCTCCCAGACACACACCAGGTCTCTGGGAAGCTGCATGGGAAGCTAAAAGACACAAGGGATTTCTCCAAGCYGGACAAGAGCTGGAGCAGCCCTGCGAGGGCCCTGTGCTGCGGCACCTGCGGAAGAGGCGGTGGCATTGCACAAAATGTGTCATCCCACTGTGTAAACACTCACGTATCCCAAATTCTGCTCTATTCACAGTTTCCGCAAATAAGATTATCACGGAAGGGAGAAAGAACCAGAAATGAATTGCAGCCTTGCTTGAAAAAAAAGAAAAGGGAAAAAAAAAAGACAGAAAGAGACCCATTTAAGCCAATTTCTCCAATCAAGGAGAAAGGCTGTTTGAGAAAACAGATGAAAACAAGCCTCGATTCCTTGCAAAGAGAAGAATCCAAACGCCATCACCAGAACATTTTCCATAGAGAGGGGCTGAGCGGGATCGCAGGAGCTGCTTCCCCGGGTGCACTGGAGAGCTGCTCCGCACCCCCAGGGCTCCATAGCCCCAAAGAAATCAGCATCGTCCATGAGAAAAGRGCTGGCCACAAGTGGGAGCGGACCTGGCCCCCTTGCGTTTCGAGGGGCTTTATATCCTATAGAAAAACTTAATGTGCAACAACATGCATGCACACAAAGCACTGTTGGGGACAGAGTCCCCCGTTCAGCTCCCTGCAAACGGCTGAGATGGGCTTAAAAATAATGAGTTTGGAAAAGAGAATAAAATACGTTTTGGGTAACTTCTATCCGCTCCTCGTCTGYGGAGTGTCTTGCCGCTCGGCTCTGGGGACCACTTCAATCCCATTTTCARGTTCTTCTCTGTACCCTGGAGGGCCAGACGCTTACTCGAAGAAATCGAATCAAAGCGGAGGTTGCCAGAAACCCTGCAAAATACTGATGATTTTCCAAAAAAAAAAAACCAAAACCCCAGCATCTTCCCTGCAAATGGAAGCCAGGCCAGGCTCACAATAAAAACCGCAAGCTGCCAGTGCAGCCCTCCTAGGGAGGCATCCTTGCTGATTAGCGCCGCTGCCTCATTAACATGCAAACTGTAATCTCATTTGCTCCAGCATCGCTTTGATGTTAATTCCAGCGTTTTGGTGCAGTGTGGGACGGCACTTTGTGTTTCCYGGCTGGCAGCCCCCTCTTCCGCAGCCTGCTCCTTTACTGCCCCGCGAGCGCGCCCGGCCGGGGGCTTCGCGCGCTCGCACCCCCCTCACGCTGACCTTCCTGGAAGCTTTTGTGCATTTTTCCCCCCCAAAAAAGCGGGCAGCTCCTTCCCCAGCACTGCGGCTCCTAGGCAGGTGGCACAGAGGTCACAGACACGGTCCAGCTTGGGGACACGAGGATGAAATCTCCGTGTCTTGCTCCCACCAGGCAAGCGAGCTGCCTGCAAGCGAGCAGCACGCGGTGCTGGCTCTTTGCAGCGTGGGCATCATAGGGTGCTATAACAAAGAGGTGATTCACACGTCACCCTGCTTGCTTGCACGCTGCGAGCAGACCCGGCCGTGATTCCCGAGCAAGGATGCTGCCACTCGGCCCCGTATTCCCATCCCGCTCTCCGCCGAGATTCCCAGCCGGAGTGGCCTCTGCCATCCGTGCACGTGCACAGGCAGCCAGCACAAGGAAATGGCTATTGTTATATATGTGCAGATCCTGGGAAAATCCCAGTTATTCTAATGGGAAAATAAATGAGACGGGGCGTCTCTCCAGAGCAGCGTGGATGAGGACATCAGGCAGATGTCCAGCTAGACAGGGGAAGAAAGTTTAATGCATTTCATTACAAGCATCTGAGTTATCACGAGAGGCACATGTGTGATGGGGACAGGCTGGGGCTGCGGGGGCTGTAAATAGGTTCGATTCAGAGCAGGACAGGGGCTCAACCCGCTCACGGGGTCAGCCCTTCGCAGCCCTCACAGGGCTCCGGACACCTCGGCACGGAGCATCCCCGAAGCACCGGGCCGCTCTATTGTCTGGGACATCAATGACTTTAATAATTAGCATCTTACTTACTCATAATTTCCACACTCAATTTGAATCTTAATTAGCGCTGGAGAGGGGGATTCGGAAGCCGTGACGTAGCAGAAGGTCCGGGGCTTTTCCTACCTGCCCAGAAGAGGTGACGGATGCTCCCCRGCTGGAGACGGACACCGGGACGTGCCAGCTTGCCTTTGCAGCGACTGCTCCATATAAATTACAGCAACTGGCCACAAAAACCGCTTTCCTACTCTCCTAAGGGAGCTGGAGCCTTGCTTGCTGCTGAGCAAGCTACCCTGAGAGCAGAGGTTCTGGTGACAAGACATTGTCACCTTGACCACGCCGTCCCCCGCCGCGGCTGCATCCAGCCGCCCGTTTTGGCAGAGAGGACCTCGCAGGGTCTCTCGAAGGGTTCCTCGAAGAGCACCCCTCTTGGCACGGGCACGGGCGCCAGGAGCGTTTGGAGGCCACGGTTTTAATGAGGCTGCTCCAGGCCGAGCGCGTGCGCGGGGCTCGCGCGCACAAAGAGCTCGCGAGCGCTCGCCTGCCATTGTGGACCGGCTCTTGCTCTCTGTTTGTACAATAACCTATTGAACCTCTCCCGACTGTAATTCAATACAGAATAGATCCTCGCAGGAGGCTTTTTTTGGCAGGGAGCACTGAAGGCCTTGAATCAATTTCACTTTTCCAGCGTGGCTGTTTAATGTATTGATACCAGCTGGAAGAAAAAAAAAATGAAAAGGAATCAATGTTACTTTTATTTGTCCTGAGCCGAAGCCTTTTGGGGCTGGTCTTTGTGACACCGACACCACGCGGCGCGTGGCTTTTGTCCCACCTTCGTGAGCAAAAGCAAAGCCTGCTAATGTGAAACAAGCTGGTTCCTTTTTCTTTCCCTTTTTTTTTTGGTCTGAAATGCTTCCCGTTTCTGCACAGTTTTGATGCTTTCACAGGAAAAGCGCTGCACTAGTGCAATGGAGGCGGCGCAGCTGCCCATGGATGCGGTATCCAGAGCATCTCCTGCAGCATCCGGGGCACGTGCCGAGCATCCCGGCTTCTGCCCGGGAAGGGACCCCGGATGGGAGCCTGTACTCACCCCTGCACTATCCATGGCCCCCGAAATGGCCGGATCCATGCGCTGCAGCATCACCCGCATGGGGACGGCCTGCCATGGCACACGGTGGTCCTTGTGGTGCAGGCACCTGTGGAAGACATCGGAGAAGGGGAAAAAAACCCTGGAGCGTTACCAAACCTGTGGCAAACCCAGCGAGGGACACGTGAGGCTCAGAGTCACCCGCGAGGCCTCCCCACCGCAGCGGGACGTTTCCCTCTGCCCCGATGGACACATCCTGGCTCAGACCTGGCAGGATGCAGACAAGCACACCAACAACATAGGGGACAACTCGTGACTGCTTCCAGTTTTCCTGGRAAAAAGCCAAGAATGGATTTCCCCAACCCTTAGGAACTGCAAAATCCATAGACTTACGCTCTCCAAGCATTTTTCCACCAGGCTTTGCCAGGGATGCAGAGGAGCCTCACACCGGAGCTTGGATGCGCATCCCAAGACATCCGTGTATAACTAGGTGCCATGGTGTAAATCTCCTCTTCATCTGGAGCCATTTCTGCAAGACAAAGAAAAATCCACCTGCCAAGGTGCTTGCRAACCATGGGGCACTTAGGGAAAGGTGGGAGAAGCCCCAGGGCTCCCGACTCTGCTCCGGGATGTAGGAAACGGTGGCTGGACCCCCAAGCATCCCCCAASGCGCCACATCGGAGCCTGACCCTCCGCTTCCCGCCGTCCCCCCTCGCCATCCCCCCTGCCTGTAAATCAGAGCAGAATTAATTCCGGCGCCGCGTTTTATTTGATAAACGTCAAAATATGTAAATACCGGGCTCTCTTCCTCCAGTCGCTAAAACAAATGGAAAACACATTTATTAGCATAGAGATGAGTTTAATCAAATCAGCGGCGAGTACAAATTAGCCACAGGAAACGTAATGAGCTGGGAATTAATTAGCAGCATAATGGTAATAACTTTGCCTGCTGATTACCTTGYGGCCATGGCTCTCCCCCAGGGCTCCGCGCGGCGTCTCCAGCAGCTGATCCTTCCTGCCGCAGGAGCCCCCGGACCGCGGCGGCCGCAACAGCCCCGCTCCCGCTTCCCCCAATTCCCGCTGCATCCAGGCGCTATCCGGAGCCGGGATTAGTCTATGGGGATCCCCTCTGCAGCCAGGCCCTGGGGTTGTCCCCAGGCTGCTCCTGCATCCTTGGTGTGATGCTGCGAGCGGGTGGTGACGACGCTCCGAAACGCGGGCGCGTTTGGGGTTGACGTGGYCTGGGGACCCCCGGGACCTCTTTTGGGGGTGGGTGTCGCATGAGAAAGGGGCAGTCGGCGCTGGGGACGCTTTGCAAAGAGCAGCGATGGTAAATGGACACCAGCGGTGATGGAGAGCGGCCGGGCAGGGGCTGCAGGGGGAAAAGGGGCAGTTTCTCTTCCTGATTTATTTTCATTCCTTCTGTGAGGCCTCTCCTCCTCGCACCTGAGCAGGCCAGAAGAGCCTGCATGGAGCCTCCAGTGCAGAAACTAAAAGCACTTCACAAGCCTTAATGAATCAAGCTGTGCAACAGCCCTGGGAGGAATTATTATTCCCAGCAGAGCAGGAAGGTTAAGGGAAAAACGCTCGCTTTTGGGGTCTGCATTTGGATGCTCCAGCCCATCTCCACACCTTCGCGTGCCGCAGCTTGACTGTCAAGTGTTGGAGGGGAAACAYGAGCGGCTCAAGAAATAAAGTTGCAAAATAAACGAGGCCCTGCTTTTCCAGGGACGGATGCGAGCAAAGAGGGAGCTGGCACTTCAGAAAATCCTCCTGCTCCGGATGGGAAGGGGCAGACGATCCTCCGTCTGCTGGAGACCGAAGGCAGACAGAAGGATTTTCCATGTTACGGAACATGGCTGCGCTCCTGGGAAGGTGGCTGCAATCCTGGGTTTCCCCCTGGGAAGGTTCGGAGGAACATGGGGGCTTTCCACCTCGCTCTCCATCCTGCCGTGAGCTCACACCACAAGGAAGACTCGGTTCTGTGCTTGCACGGAGAGAAACGCACATCCAGATCTGGTCTGTGATGCTGAGACTCCATTCTTCTACTTAGAGATCCTAGTGAAATCCATACTTGACTTTCAGGTGTAAAAATAAGCATTCCAGCGGGTAAATGCCTGTTTCAGCACCCTGGTGCTCGGAAGCTCCGGGTACCCCCGGTATCTCTTTGCTCTCCAAGTCCTTCCCGGGCTGTTTACCACCACCTTTGATTCAAGGAGTGCTGGGTCAATGATTCTGTAACGTTTCCCTCCACAGTGGGAAGTGGCATCGTGACAGTTATCCCTGGAAAAAACAATGAATCTCTCCAAACCTGGAGGACAAAGCAGCCCTGCTGCACTGCCCATTGGGCCTTCTCTCATACAGGGAGGGAAATACCAGCCTAAGAGCACCAAAACGCTGCAGCAACGGTGGTCGGCGGGCTCCCCACGGCAGGTCTCAGTGCCTTCTGTGGGAGCTTTGCTAGGAGGCAGATGCTGATCTGCTAAGACAAGGGAACTATTTATATCCTAAGCCACAGAGAGRGATGGAAAGGAATGTGTGCACGAGATTTTCAGCATCTTTTTTGCCAAAATAGTCACAGGAGGTCACCCTGGGCCTCTCCATTGCAGCCTGCAAAGGACATCTCCTAAGCTCCCATCTCCCACACCGGCCTCACCAGGAGCTTGTGCTCCATTCTCAAGGCAAAGGGATTTTACCCTTCAAAGTGTCATTCCCTTGGCTCCCTGGACCTAAATAGGTTGCTCCACAAAACAGGCTACCAGCAGAGTTTGGATCCRTGAAGACCTGACCCAACACCAACCATAAGAGCCTCACCAGTGATCCCCAAACATGAAACACGTTGGGSAAGGGCTCTGCACCAAGTGCCAGAGTCTCGGGGAGAGCAGAGCTGGAGYCGATGTGTTCAAAACTACCTCGTCCCACGGTAGCCCTTAGCAAAGCCACCGCTTCAAGCATAAACACCAGGCGATTTTGTTTTCATGCCATCTTCTTGCCAATGCTTTTTCTTAAAAATCTGTACGGCTGTCATATAAAATATGCCTCGGTTTGTTCTAATTTAGACTACACATATTTGTCCTCAGCGAATGATTGATTAAGCGCTCTGATCTTGACTGCTATGTTAGCAGCAGGGTATCTGTGCAAGAAGATTGGAAGTCTCATTGGACAAATTGTGGAGGTGAAATGCTAGCTGTTATAGATCTGGTGTATTTTTTCACAGCCAAGGCAGATACYGTCTCCTCTGCAATAACAAACATGCCTCCTCGGGTGCTCCGGGACAGGGCTGCTCTTGACTTTGTTTCCTTGCGGAGGGGSCTTTAAGTTGTCACAAAATCACGGCACCAAACTCTGGATGTCACAGATCTTGCTGTAAAGGGGGTGTATCGGAGTTCCCTGGGTCACTTCTCATTTGCACTGATGGGACCGAACCCAAAATGCGTCTCGCTGACATCTGCGGAGTCACTGACAAAAGCAGCATGTAAGCAAAAACGGGGAAAAAACCCATCTCCGTGCAGCTCAGCACGGGCTGCCCGAGCTGCAAAGGCTCCTGCGGGGCTAGTTACCCTGTGTTGGACATCGCTGCGCCCAGGATGCGTGCACATACCTGGTTACTTACAGGAACCGGGGGGATTTCCTGGCTTATTTGGATAATCTCATGTTGAAGATGTTAAAAAACAAGGCAGCGTGCTTTTGGTGGTCTTTTCTTTTGTTCTCTTGGAACTGACACAACTGAAGGTATTTGAAACATTACAGTAAAAAGAGTATAATATGACCTAATTCCCGAGGTTGCTCTGTTAATGGAATTGTCTTTAGAATCCGATATTGCTAAGAMAGAACGGCAGCAAGCCAGACAATTTTCTGAAAACACACAAGATTTTTTTTTTTTTTTTCTCATTTTCTCTTTCAGAAGCTTTTCTCTGACCTTCCTGGGTGTGTAAAGAAAGCTTTCAAGACCATCAGAATAAATGGGTTGCTCACTGTGATGTTTGTAGCCTTGGACAAGAAAAAGAACATTAAAAAAGAAAGGACAAAAGCAAAGAGAAGCCTTATACCCCACTCTTCCGAGATGGGGAAAGATGAGGTATGAGCTCAAGAGATGATGTCCCCGAATTTTAGCCCGGTGCTGGCACAGCGGTGAGGGCAGAGCAGGGGCTTTGCACCACAGCCTGCAAAGTTATGCAAAAAGGCAGCGCTTCCCGGGGTGCCGGTGGGACACAGCACCGTATATTTTTGCAGGGCTTCAATGCTTTGGAAAGCAAAGAGTAAAGGCAGGTTGCAGAAACAACACAACAAGGAAACCTATACTGAGGGGGGAAAAACCCCTATTCTTGCCCGTTTTTACAGGACTAGAGCCTCCTGTGTGCTGCAGGGGCGCTGATTTGTGCCCGCAGGTGCCAACGAAGGCAGCGGTTGCCTGAGCAGGAGCTGCTTCTCGAAGGAAAGCGGGACCGGGTGCCGGGCGCGGAAGCGATGAGCTCTGCYGATGACGCTGCGGCGTCGCTGGGCTCCAACGCTGCCTCCAACGCACGTCCCCGCCGCATACGCGGCTGCAGATCAGCTGGTAATTACACTTGCAGACAGCGTAATTGCCCTGAGCCTTGCACCGGGGCTGGGGCGATGGAAATACCCACGTGCTCGCCCGGTCCCATGTGTGGCACTGGTGACGTGATTTAATAGCCAGCACCTAATGTGAGAGCAGCGAGGCATTTGTTGTACATTTATGCCGTCTTAAATTAAACATGGGAGTTTTTGCATCTGAAAGAAGCAGGGGGCTGCCCACCACCAACCTGCTCTCCCCACTTAAGCGCCTTCTCCTCCACTTTGCAAAAATAACGGAGGACGAAGCAAAATAAATATTTATCAGCTCCTCCCGGGGCGTGATTGCTCTGACAAAACAACTCAGGCACGTCCAGCTYGCGCTCTCCTAGCTGCATCTCAGGCAGCGGGGAGCAGCACTCGGAGCGATGGGGGGCCCGGGCACCCGCCCGGCGCTTGGGTGACGATGGGTGCGGGAGCTCCGAGCCGGGGGCCGCATGCACGGGGGGCTTTTCCAGGTCTCATCTGCCCGGGCGCTTCCTCTCCCGGCTCCCCAYGTTAGACACCCGGCGAGCTGCAGCAGCCGAGGCAGGCAGGCACCCGGAGCACGGCAGGACGGCGCAGCCCTTCCCATCAGGAGCTCAGTTTGCTGCTTTGCTTTCCTTTTTTTATGCATATATTCATCTATATAACATCTCAGCATACATGAATTTTCTTCTTGTTGTCCATTTCGGAGTCAGCCGGTGCTTTTGCAAACAGCCGTCCTCCTTCGGGGCGAGTAGCTTGTTCCAGTTAGGAAAAGCAAGAGGCCTCTACACACTCCTTCCTTTGGCAGCGTCTGGATAATCATTGCTCATAATAATGCCGCCCCAGATGTTGAAACACGTCCTGTATTAATTTCAMCCAGAAGATCATTTCCCTTAGAAATCATGTGCAAATCCCTCGTTCTAATTTAAGAACTAATTCAGTGCACTAAATCTTAGCACTTCATCCTAGAAATATTTGCCAGTGCTTGTTGATCCCTCACAACAACAACAAAAAGCCCGAAAGGGAGATTTGCAGATTTACCTAAGCCTGTGTTTCCTACCAGCTCTGTGTGAGTCTAATATACGATACCTGGAAATGAGGCTCCCCTTYGGCACCTGGGCCTGCTCATGTGAATCTTTTCCTTCTCCGTAGCGGATCACAAATTTTAATTGATTTGCTCTTATAAAAACTGTACGGAAATACARGACTAACACCCTGGTGGTGAATAAATGGTCTCAAGGACTGGAGACTCCCCACTCTAGCGTTRCCTGGAAGGAAAATGAGAAGATCCTACATTTTACAGAGGGAGATGTGAAGAATAAATGGGAGCTGAATGGCTTGTCTGGACCCATATGAGGAAATATGTCCTGGAATCAGGAATACGGCCTCCTTTTGAGTGCCAGGTCCACGTCAGCAGCATCTGACCAGGCTTCCCTCCTCGGTCCTCTCACACACATGCAAAYGTGCAGCCACCAGCTACCCACGTCCTGCACATCTGGGGCAGCTTCTCTCGGTTGGTACGGGAACCACATGGAAGTCCAGACCTGGCACCTTCCTGCCCTTGCAAGCCATGACATTTGTAGTGCACCTTGCTGAACACTTTGTCCATGAGGGAACAAATCAGAACAGCAAAGAGGCCGTTCCTGCTCTAAATTCCGTCTCCTGGTGTAAGATCAGAGTGAAACGCAGCACACCTTTGGAGAAGCAGCATGATTCAAAAGGCACGAACACCCTGCCTGTACTAGGGCACCTTTGCTTGGCCTTTCTTGTCTTATTTCTAGTGGTATTTGGATCACAAACGAATTCCCGGTATCAGGACATTTAAGCTAAAAAAACCATCCCGCGGGGAATCGGTCGGTATGTTCTGAAAGCCCCACAGCAGCAAACGCACAGAAACCGTCTTAGCAAGAGGATGGAGCCAACCACAAAGTGCACAGGACACATTCAGACAGATTTCTTACCTATATCTACAAATGTTCCTTGATTCTTGATTCATGCCACAAGAACCCAAATTTCTTATGACTCAGCAGCGGTATCTAGATAACTACTTCATGCAACACACTGTCACGTTTTGGATTTCTCAGGTTGCAATTCCTGSCAATTCTTGCCCTCGTAGCCCTGGGGATGAGCAGCCTTGGGCATTYTCTAGAGCAGAAGCAGGCCAAGGACCTTCTCCTTAGCAGATTCATTCTCAGTCATCTTTGTTAATTATCTTTAGGTGATGATACATGATCAGCGCTGGGACATGCCAGTGTATCCACTCTCTCCTTGCAAACTCTTGGGCTGTTATGAACGGCCTGAGCAGGACCACAGCCTCCATGGTGAAGAAAACATGATCTGAAAAGCAAAGCAAAGGAGGAAGGACCTAACAGGGTGGTTAACCCCTCTGTTCAGACCCACTGTTAATAGTAAATAGAGGCCRTGAGTTTGGCTCTAAGAGGATCCTGGAGTACAAAATAAGGCTTCTGCTTTAAAAGTGGCCGGAATTCACCTATATGGAAACCTGCCTGGAGAGATAATGCAGTAAGTCAGTATATGAAGTGAATAGGTCTCTCTCAAGTTGGTACTCAGGCTGAGCACCACCCTGGCATAAAATTGGGCAAATTCAAGAAAACTTYTCTGCTTTATACCAGCCAAGACTGCTCATAGCTCCTCAAAACAGGAAAATAGGGAAGGACGTGACTGTCACCTGTGATATCCCCTGCGATYGGTCAGGATTGCATCCCAGGCTCTCTCGTGCAGTATCCCAGCATCGCATCGGCCTCCTGGCGCTCTGTCCTTCCACGTCCATCACGTAGATAAAGTCTGTTCCATCCATCAACGGGAGAATCTGCTGTAGAGGGAGAAATCATCCGGCTTTATTTGTGAAAGCAATTCCGTTTCATGCCACATCACCCCCCTCGCTGGGCACTGCTACTTAATCTCATGTGAGAAGCGCTGCTGCTTAGATTTCACATTTATTCTTTCTCTTTCATTTCAACAAAACAGCCTAGAAATATATTGCTGTTTCCTTCTGATCCTCCAGTAACTCAGGCTACGTTTCTGTTGCCTTGAAATTTAGCACACTGACAACTCCAGGATGGATCTGCTGGCCCAGCAAGTCGTGTTTGTGTTTCAGTTATTATTCCTCCTGATGAATTCACCGGGGGATCTGTTCCTTCAACGCAAAGCTCTAGAGTCAGGAGAAATGGAAAATGCATTACATGGAGCGTGACATAGTAAGAGTCCCAGAAATGAGCGCGCGTTGAGATATGTCCATAGGCAGTGGAATAAAGTTGTTCCTTTATCTCCATGTTGCTGCTGGAATTTCCTTCTAAAACCYAGGGTTTGAGCTATAGCCGTGGTAATGGCCATGCACGGTGAAACATTGCTTCTATTTATTATATACTGAGACTGAACAAGCTAAAACCATAGCTCTGTTCCTCTGATTTTGATTAGTGGCGTTCTCAGCTCTTTGTCCCTCCTGCATCTCTGAGAACTCCCTTCAGTCATAGACCAGTTTCCTATGGGGAGCTCTTTAATTCCCTTCTCTTCCTTTGGCTCCCCCTTGGTGGGTTCCTCCTCGCAGAACCACACAAAGCATCAATATTTGCCTGGACTCTAGCGCATATAAGAAAATCAGCTGGGAGGAAGGAAGGCAGAGGTGAGAGGAAGGATCAGCTCCGGTTTTTGGGACCTTGGGGTTGTGTGCTAGACATGGGATCAACAGGAGCCCTCACTATGAACACGCAGTCCCTCAGTTCTGCACGTTATGCCAAGGAAGGGTTTCCTAGCTCAGTATTTTAAATGAGAACAGTCACCGTTTGCACAACGGAGCATTTTTCTCCACTCTCCCTTCATTACCCATTCACCCTCCAAGCCAAAAAGTTGGGCTTAAGACTGCTGTTGTTGGAGAACTTCCTTAACTCTCACCTAAATAAAACATGAACACCGATCCACCGTGCTGACTGATGACTCCCTCTGCTGACCCTGGTTTATTTTTATTGCTTGGCTCGGGCCAGCTCCTTCAAGTCCTGAATCATCAGAACAGAGACCTTGAGGTATTGCAGCCAAATCAATCCTGGCCCATTGACATATTGCTTTACCTAACCAACCATGCAACTCCGCTTTTCCCTGATAATTTCTCAATTAATTGCTTTTCAGCTCTCATTCGTTACAAGGTCAGGCTGTGACTGGGCTTGTACATTCCCATCTCTGATAAACTCTCCTGGTCCCCTAATCAGCCACGACTGGGATTTTAGTTCCATTAACTTATTCATCATCTAGACATTTTCATCTTCAGGAGCTTGACTTTTGATTGTATTAGTGGTATCTTCAATTGTTTAAGAGGACTCGAAGATTCCCTCCTTGCTTTAAAAAGAAAGCGCCTTTGGAGCACCAGGAATTGGTGGCWTTGGATTGCTGAGGTTCGGGTGCTGCACGTGCGAGCCCGTGTCCCACGGGTCACGCGTGGCRAGAGCGTGCGAGGCTGCTGCCGAACATGCGTGCACGGGGCTGGCTGTATTAAGATGTCAGCKATAGGGGGATGACAGTATGCTGATGACTTGTGGCTTACTAATGCTAAATCACGCCTGAGAGTCTGCTCCGTGATGTCAAACATTGATTCAGTTTCCGTGGGAAGTTATGCAAATGCCAGAGTCCCTCAATGAGATCCGAGGCTGAAATTGCCAGCAAAAAAACTGKCAAAACTCACCCTCTCCTGGCAAAAAAAAAAAAAGAGGTCTTTTTAGAAAATCTTGAAGCTGGCTGCTCCCTGAAGGGGGGTGTCTTTGACCATCCCCCCAGACAGAAGGGCTTGTAGGACCCTTCTCGTCTTTGGTGCTAGCTGAGAGCCAGTTCCCCCTGTTCTGCTGCAGCCTTCTGCCTGCRCCTCATCCTTGCAGCAGCTGCTCCAGTACGAGGCAACACCCACTAGTGCTGCGAAGCACAGAACTAATCTGRTAACAGAAGCGACACTTCTAGATGGCACCACGGGGTGCTCTGCGTCTCGGGCCCTCTCAGCATCCCTCTTCCCCACGTCTGTATCCAGGCAAAACTCCTCCATCTGGAACTCTCTCCCCATAGGACAAATGGTGACGAAAACTAACATCGGTTGTGTGAAACCCACCTTATTGCTGGTGGTGGTGGTATCAGAAGACCCTCYGAGACCCCTGAGAGCTTCAGAGCCTACAGAATATCCTTGGGTGGGGTCGATAGGACTGTATTGTAATACATAAAAGTGAGTTTAATACTGCAGAGACAAGAGATGGTTAAAAGGAGCTGCCCCTTCCAGGCCATACGTGCTCAGGGGCTGCAGAGCTCCTGTCTTGTGCATCACATGCAGCTGAGCAAAGGCTGTTTTCAGGACTATTTGCACCAGTTTCCCCTCTGCAAAAGGCAGGTGGCAGCTCTCAGTGCCCAGGATCTCATGATTTCATCGCAGACCTCAGAACCTCTTTTCTCTCTCCTTTTTTTATTTTTTCCCTAGAGCCCGATGGTCACACTGTTGAGTACAAATCTTCGAGATCCTCTTAGAAAGAGAAGCTTGCAGCCCACATGATCGCTGAGAAGAGCTTAAAAAAGATAAAAAGTAGAGAGAATTAAAAAAAAAGAAAAGAAAAGGAAAAAAACCCCCAAAAAGCAGCGCTTTGGAATAACAGGAGGATTGACACCAGCGAGGGCACCAGCACCGGCATGAGAGCATTACTGCAGTTCCCCCCAGTAACGCAGTGAGCCCAATGGGAGCCGTGTCCTCCTGTGCCCTTTCCTTATGCACAGGACGAGGGGCCTTTCCAAGGTCTCCGCGCTCCCTGTAAATCATGTAGCAGAAGGCACCAACACTTGGAAGACTTGAAGAAACTCGCAGTTCTCTCTCCTCCTGTTGCTAGGATTCACAGCTCTATCCACYGCTTTCCAGGGCCTCCGCTCCTATTTTGGCTGTTGGAAAGGGGGGGAAAAAGAAAAAAAGGAGCCCGTGTTGCTTGCAAGCTCTGCATCAGCCTAAACAGCTCCAGCACGAGCCTTCGCTGGAGTCACGCATCAAATCCTCATGTATGGTAGTGCCTTGAGTCTCTTATTCTTCTGAAAAAGGTGAGTCCCCAGTAGTAAATGAAATATTAAATATTATTAAATATGAAGTAGCTAAACCTGGCTTCCATTTAAATGAATCTTTCATAGTTTTCCTGCATTTTTTTTATCTTTTATTTGGGGATGGCCTCGTGAGCTTTTATACGTCCTTTAAAATAGAAAAAAAAAAAAGGTGGTTTATAAATCTAATCTATTCAGATTTATTTTAGTGGGAAGACGAATCAAGGATGTGAAAATCTCTGCTGGCCGCATCCACATCCCTGAATTTTCTGGCTGGCTCCATGAACGGCTCACCTAAATGCACTGCTGAAGGGGCTCCTGGCACATGTCACCTATTTGGAAACCCAGGCTCCAGTCGCACACCCTACTTCCATTTAGAATGGCTTAACCTTCCTCTATAGGATGGAAAAGCTCTTCTCATGCTTCTCATGCTCTTCTCATAGGGATACACTCAGGGCTGTTTTGGTTGTTCATGCAGGTCTGCTGGGAGTTAACGGTGGTTTTGGGGAGGGTCCTGGTTTGGGCACTGGCAACTGGGCATCTGGAACAACCACATCCACTGATAGTTCAACAGAGCTGCTGTTTCTATGTGGGCAAAGCCACCAGCTGGGAGGAGAGACCTTTGAGCACCTATTTCCCATGAGATTCRGGCTCCCGGCATTGCACATTTCAGGTCTCCAGACCTTCATGTCCCTTATGTCAGCAGGAGGTTTTGAGGTCCGATTCAGTTGCATGGAAAGCAGTTTCGAGATCTTTTGCCAGAAAACATGCTGCGTGAGGCTGTGACCGCATAAGTGGCTTGGGATAGTCAGCAGGATAAACCTTTACTTAGCATCAGTGCCATATCTTGTGATGAAAGTGTTTTCAGCTCAAAATTTCTAAATATACGGGCATCTGAATGAGTCCCTGAGGCTGAGCTGGACACCGAGGCATCCAGGTATCGTTAGGTGAATTTATGTCCTCACATTCAGAATTTAAACCTTTCCTGTTGTTATTAGCTGCTGTATTTCAAGAGGATTGACAGGGGCTTTTAAMAGAGCATGGAAAGAAAGAGCACTCAGATTTGCTAGCAGGCTCCCAAACCCTGGCTCAACGGTGCAATATTCCCTCAACCAGAACCATGGGAACTGCTGGAAAGAGCTGGATCTGGGTGGGGATCCTGCATGTTTCGTGCACACTTTAATGCTTGATTCCTTAGGCRGCTGCAGGATGATCTCCAAAACGTGCATGAATTCATTTATCAATCTACAGMTGCACACTCAGCCTGGAAGGGCAATAACGACTGGGAAAAATGAGCTAAAATGACAAAGAAGGTGGAACGCCGTTCATTATTCATCGCGACTGCTCCATTTGATGCAGGACGCCGTCAGCCTGGCTCTTCTTTCTGCCCTCCGCAGGTCACCGCCAAACGTAGGCAAAGCAGGAGGCCAGAGCAGCTCTCCCCGTGCCCAAAACTCCCTCCTCGCCTCCAGGAAAGGAGGCAAAGCAGGGAAAAGCGGAACCGGCTCCGCAAAGCAGTGGGAGAAGCCGGTTGTGGATTTTTTTGCACTGCTCTCACAGATTTCTTAAAAAAAAAAAAAAGAGCAAATTACACCAGATTAGTTTCTGTGTTTGAATACCAGCGTTTCCTTCCCCATGTGCCGTGCCTGCAGCGGAGACGGCAGCGACGTTCCGCCAATTACTGACTTCTCCCGGCCTGATGAGCAGCATACGCTCCTCGTCTGCTTGGGTGAGGGCTTCCCCTTCCTGCTTTCGCCCTGACATCCTCGCTACGGAGAGGAACGAACCTCAACCGCGTTATTTATTTGTTTATTTTGATGGAGCGCCCGTGGCCAGCRTGCGTTTTGGCCCCAAAGACCCCAAATTGGCTTAGAGCGACGGAGAGCAAGTCGCAAGCCATGAGGAAGCATAGATACGAACACGTCAAATAAGTGATCCACATGAGAGCCGATGGACGTGACATTTAGTAATCATCTTGCTTGGACAAAATGGGGCAGCGCTGTCACTTTAAGTAAATCTCAGTCAAATTTCTGGCATTCTACCATAGGGCAAGCGGAAGGCGTTACAGTAAATTTCTCTTAAAGAAATATAAAAGATCAACCTTGGAAGAAAAGCAGTTGCACATTTTAAGGTGTAATACCTCATCCTAGCTTGGTGAACCATTTACTTTCTGCTGATATCAATATGTCACCCCTAATGTTTACTGATGTTCACTTTACAAATGACTTTTCCTAGCTGTCAGAATATCTGTCACCAGCATCTCTCCCYCGCCTTTGCTTCTCGCCCCTTTAATAAAGATTAATATCTCTGAGGTTAACTAGAAAGATCAGATACTACATAAATGACACCACGGGCCTGATATTTAAACAAGAGGAACACGTAATTGCTGAGATTATGTGAGCAAATCGGGTAATTCCTGGCATAAATGAACACAGTTGGGTTTTGCAGAYTCAGATAATACAAGTGTACCTTCAACACGACGAGGTTCTCAACCTGCCTATGGGCTTGTGCAGGCCAAGAGTCATTCWAGGACAGTGAATGTTTAAAGTAAAAATTCCTGACCTTAGATCCTATGGCTGCATTGAAGTGCTTATATGTTTAAAAGACATGCAGGARAGGGATTCTGTTAAAAATACAGCATGTGGGCTTTCCATATTTATAGTCCACCAGCGACTTCTATACTAAATGCTTTCACTCTATGACTCCAAAAAAGATTTTTCAGCCTGTCATTCCCGCGGCTCAACCTGGTGTATGAAATCCCAAACACGATCCGTCTGTTTGCACATCTTTGACAAACACCTAGAATAATGGTTCCAGAACGAAACTGTGGTTGGCAGGGTTATGGATGAAGCACAAAGCAGTTATTTCGGTTTCACAATGCTAAGAGCAGGGAACAGGCATTTTGCTCCTAAAACGCAAGGTGTGATTTGGAAGACACAGTGGAATAAATCACAGGCTTTTTTACATAAGCTGCACTGCCTGTGGTTCAAGTGAGGTCTTCTCTGATTACAGGATCACACCAAACTGTGTGGAGATACCTATGGACCAAAGCTATAGGAAAACACCAACACAACCGTCTGTAGAGGTCAAACTTAAAGAGTTATTGGTCTTATTGCCACTGCTGCTGCCCAGGAGGCCCCAAGCTCACCTGCCCTGCCCTCAGGACAGCGTCTCCTTTGCTGGGGTGGGGGTATTTGGGTCCGTCCTCGCTGTTGGAGAGGGCCAAAGGAAATACAGAAAAAACTAAGGACKCGTTGGATCAAAAAGAGGGCATGGAAGGGGCCTGGCCTTTGATGAGGATGCCTAGTTAGGAARGGAATATATGGCTCCGCATTGTGCTTTATCCATGGACAGCTGGCATAAATTGTTAGACATCGCCCTTCAACTCTCTGAGCAGATTTCAAAGCTAACACTCCCGTTGGTGCCAGTTCTACAACCTTGTCCCTAACCGGCCGCAATTCTTCTGTGTTATGGGCACGAACTCATTGATAACTCCGATCCCGCTGGGATGGCTCTGCTGGAGAGGCAGATCCTCAGCATCACACAAACCCTTCCAAACACCGGCAAGCTGCAAAACACAGCACACACGAGAAGCCGATTCCCGGAGCGGGAATTTCGTACATCGTTTCCTTCTGCTGCCCCACCAGCACTGCTGTGCTCAGAAGACGACTCCGAAATGGCCTTTTGTAACATTTTGCAGGAAGTAGGATTCCAAATCTGCAATAGCCATCAGGTGATTTTATTCCTAGGAATTAGATTATTTTACGATAAAAGAAAAGTCTCTTGGGTTGCTAATTTGGCAATCATATTATGAAGAAAAAAACCCCCAAAACATTACAGGAATACTATAATAACTCCTAAAATCCACCGAGTTTTGACTCATATGGACTGATATTTGCACCCCCKTAATGTGCCGCGTTCATTTTCTTACGCATACGACTGTTCTTCCATCTGTAACTAACTTCATTCCTAATATAGCGGGATCTGAGCCTAGGAAATCACAAAGAAATTCTACATTGCAGAATGCAGCAAGCAGASGTCTCTCTAGTGAAGGCATTATTTTACAAAATGATGGATGTGCATATTTATTTGCTCTGTGACTTCTATGTCAGGTTTGTCATATTCCCTCAAATTACTAGTTAAACCAAGGTTTTGTGTTTTGTTTTGTTTTTGTTTCTGCTGAAGCCTCCAGGCTCAACATACCTTATAAAAATCAAGCTGTAATTTATCTGCTCCATAGATCATGTGCAACAATAATCACTCCGGAATCCGAGCTCAGGTCTGACGTCTGGCTTTGTAGGAAGAGATGTATGAAGCGAACAAAAAGCTTCCTGATTTTCATGCTCTGTAATAAACCTGAAATATGGAGAGAAGTGAAACGTATTTAAATTAAACCTTGGAACCATGACAGAGAAGGAGCAGAGAGAAATACCCACATATGCAGGCACGTATTGTGCAATGACACAGTATTATTTCTCTTAACCAGATGGACCTTTAGAAGCTACATGTACTACATGGTGCCTATGTACAACAGTTGAATTAGCAAAACAATTTTAACAATTTTCATCCTGAACTTTGTCTCCCCCAAACTYTGCATATGTTAAATTGCATCTTGCAGGGACAAAGCCCTTTGCCAGCATAAAAAACATGTGTGTGTCCTCCAACAGGTTAATATTCACAGGCATCACATGCGATAGCCAGGCGAGAGGTCTCGCTAAACTCCCTGCTCAATGTTGATGCTTCTTTAAAATGGGCAATATTGGAAAGGCCAAGAATAAAAACATTTTATTTGTAGATGTTTGCAAAAAAACCCCAAAAGACTAAAATTCTTCGAGAAACAATTTCATCTACAAAACAAAGGGGAGAGGGGCTGGAAATCTCGCTGAGGATCATCTTGGCTCAGGCTGCCCCCACACTCACACCTATAGCAAAGCCCAGTCCCACTCGTAAGCCGAGGCTGCATGAGCCCAAGTGCCCTTTGCAGGCAATGCCCTCCCTGCTTATTTATTGCACAGACACCTTAAAAAAAAAAGGGGGGAGGATAGAAAAGGAAACAAATATAGAAAAAAAAATATATGCAGATGTTAGAAAAGCACCTCCCGTTCTGGAGGCTCCGGGCGCTGAGCACAGATGCTGCTCGTGTCGTGCAAAGCCTTTGTGCCTGCACGGGTTAAGCAGCACTGGAGCGCTCTCACAGCCAGGGCCCCAGGGAGAAGATTTCTGGTCCACTGGCTGTAGGAGCACGGAATGGCAACGAGGCCCGAGCGTTAAGAGCCGAATGCAATTTTAAAATTAATTAATTCTCTGCAATGCACTTAGCCTGAGAAGCGCAGMCCCCTTCCCATTGCACGAGAGGAACCTTGTCCGCTCCCCGGGTAAATAAATGATGAATGATGAATAAAATGCACTTGGGGAGGAAGTTCCCAAAAGATCGAAGGCTGCTTCGCCTGTGATTCACATTACAGGACGAATCCGAATCTGCCTTTAATTCTCCATTCTCTATTGCCTTTTTTAAAATTTTGTTTTTATTTTTAAGACCTAAATTGCATCCATGTAGTCATTAAGAGATCCGACAGAAGCCTGGAAGAAGAGATTAGCACATAACAGAGTGACAGGGCTGCTAGAAAGCGGAAAAAAATAGACAACATCAGTGCAATGTACCATTGAAAGCAGGGAGTGACAGATGACAGTTGGTCTGTGAGAGGGTGATTCAGCTAAATGGTAAACAGGAGGGCGAGCTCTGATCTCGCGGATGCCAACAGCAACCTTGGGTTTTGGAGGAGCTGCTTCTCCTCTGTAGTACCGGAGTGGAGCCCATCGGAGCTGTGACTCAGGCAGCTAATCCCTGACAACTGCTAGTGCTGCGGTAAATACGGCAACGGGGGGAGAAGAACCTAAAAAGGAATTTCGTTTCAACACTTCCATAAGGAAACGTTTCCTCATCTTGCTCCTCAAAACAACGTTCCAAAGCGACCTGCGCTTGACAGTAATGGTTGCGTTCAAGAAGGCCGAGGTACATTTAGGTAAAATGTTATGGTTCTTTTTTTTTGGATTGGATGCAATGTTTTGATTAACACTAAGGGAATGAGGTGGCGCAGCCAAGGAGTTGAAAAGTCTGTYGTTCCTGTAAAGCTCATCCATCATTTGGACAACTCTGGTGCCTCCAGACCCGTCCAGGTTGACAGGTCAGCACCATCAGTGGTGACTCAGCCCTGCCGTACGTGAAATGRGGTGGACAAGGAAGGTTCCTAAAAGGAGGCACTTGCTGGGAAAACCTTTAGTGTCTCATTTCACTTCAAAGAGAGGAATCCAACTGAAACCAACGTTGTCCTCTCTGTGTGGATGACCAGGCAAGCCCCAGTGTGGGACAGAGCCAACTGCAAATTAAGGACGCAGCCTYGCTGAAGTCAAATCCGAGGCTTTCCTCGGCACAGGGAAGAACCTCTTGGCCATGTCTTGCCTGGTGCTGGGCTCAATCACGCCGTAAACCCCACGGCCTCCTCCCCACGTCCGCAGTTCTGAGCGGTGTCTGTGAGCGACGTGGTCCCCATCGCCCTCATTGGTGCTGTTTGCATGCAGCAAATCACAACCTAAYGAACGTGTGGGATGTAGACACGTGTCCTTGCGCGTTGGGGATTAAAATTGCCCATTTATTTGCCTGTGGCTTATCTTAACGAGGCGTCGTTTTCTTTTTTAGCTTTGGTCCGTGTGGATTGGTGCCTCCCTTCTCCAGGCAAGCGTCTGTGGTCCCTGTAGAACTAAAAATAAGCCATTTCTCATGGAAACCATTCTATTTTTCAGATCTCAGCTGGCCGGAGAGGCAGCTCCGCATGCGCGGGTGTTGAGGTGCCCAACGTGCCCCTGGGGCTCCGGGCTGCTCCGAGCCCCTCTCTGAAGCTGCCCGGAATTTAGGAGCATTTTAGAGGGTTTCCCCTCCAGCCCGGGCTGGTGCAGCAGCGCGGGCAAAGCGGGCGAGCAAACCCAAGCAGTCACCTGCCAGGGAAGCAGCAAGAGCAGACGTGGGGCGGAATGACTCTTTGCTGAGATGGGAATTCGCGTTTTATTCCTTTTATTACATTTTATTTCATGTGTCATTACAGCAAACACAAGCAGATTATTCCCCAGAGACAGAAGCAGTCGTGGTAAGATGCTCTAGTCGAAAAGCACGGAACAGGCAACAGCTCAACGTTCCGAGTTACGATAATTACGTTAATATTAATGGATATTAATTTCTGTTTATTTTACAAATATTGTGTTACGGAGCTGGCTTTCAAAAATCTTATCTCACCAAATGCTTTGCAACACTGATTTGTTTCTGTAATTTTATCAGCTGCATTCCTTATYGCTGAGAGATGATAATCCAAGATAGAGGATCCTTAAAGTCTATACGGAGGAACTGAGCAAATAAACGTCGGTGCATAGGCTGACCTACTGTCATTGTTTTAATTTGCAGCTTAGTTGGGGCACATAATAAATTTCTGGTGCCTTTATTTTTAAGAAATCTTGAGCAATTTCTGCACACATTTTTCCTCTTGTCATCAGTTTTAACACACCTATGAGTACTCAAAACTCAAATGTCAAATTGTGTGTGATACGGGTTAGATAATGAACCCCGTGCTATTATTTTTAGACTAATTGCAGAAGTAACCAACATGACTTCAAGTCAAATGTCACAGTTACATATTCATTGCAGAATTAGTTTTTGGCTGAATTCGGTACCTACCATTTCCGAGTGCCTTGCTAGGAAGCACAAAACGCTAATGGAAAGTGAACGGGCTCGGTCTGTGCTGCGCTGATCTCACACTCCAAATGCAAGTAACGAAGGCAAAAATGCTTGTGCTTGTTTTGCTAGTTAAAGGCATTTAAAAAGTAAAAGGAAGGGCAGGATTTGGGGGAAAGGGGCAGAGTAACGTCCCAGGGCAGAGTCCGGGAGCAGAGAGTCTCACTTGCGCTTCCCATCAGTTTGTTGCGAATGTGTCACTAAATACTGAATTTCCCCACTAAATAACAGTGATGGAGCTAAGGCTCAGCTCTCCTGATCACCTCCGCTCGCCGCACGCAGGCTGTTGTGCCCAGCAAGCATCTCGGRCTATTAATCCGAGCGGGAACATCAATAGTGGAACACTGCAAGAAGGAGCAAGTGCAGCTGCCTCCTTCCCTCCCTCCTTGCACCTTCCTGGACCAAACTCCCCAATGGCCTCAGGGGCACTGGAAGCAACGGGACAGCTCCAGGCTCTGGGACACCTTGACCAGCTCTGCTGAGGTCCAGTTTATCAAGTCAGGTCCAGCTGCGTTTCAACTTATTGCTTGAGCAGCAGCAGCACAACAAAATTCTTGTTGTGTTGTTGCATTTGCTGCCACCCTGCTTTTACCTTAGGGTAAAAGGACCTTGGTTGCTCCTCCAGCTCCTTGTTTTTCATTGCATTTGGACTCACGCTGATGGGGCAAGAAGCGCTCACATGGTGCACTTGCATTGCCATGAGTTTTACCCAATATCTTCTCAATACACCTGAACCTCAGGCTAAAGCCCGTCCCGGCCTCCTGCAAACCAACCAGGCAGTTACAAAAGGAGGAAGGAATTATTGCTTCTGTAGGGCGATAAATGCAAAGAGCTTGGACGTTCATCAGCAGCAGAGATAAACCACGAACGCCTCCCATCGCACCAAAGGCAGAAGCAAAGAAAAGGAGAGAGAACAGGAAAATCGTGGCATCTAAGAAAGAAGGAAGGTGAGAAGAAGAAATACAAAGAGCCGCTGTCAAGAGGATGATTTTTCCGCTGTGCAGGAGCACTCTTGCAATGCTGATTCCCGCCAGGCCCCATCGGGAAATGGGTGAATCGGGAATTCGGCTCTCGTAGCTCCCGCAGTGGCCTCGGGAGCAACTGGTGGTGGAAAACCATGAGCAAGGGCCCCCCTTTAACTGGGAGAAAAAAGCAGCTCCTTCACATCCCTCCCTATGGCAGAGGGGCTGATTTGCAAAATAAAGGGGATTTGCAAAATAAAGGGGATTTTTGCGGGGGTGCCGTGGTGGGAAGGGGTTAAAGGCGCCCGTCCGGGGGGCGACGGCAGCAGCACCGTCCCCGCGCCGGGCTAATTTGCGGGCTCCCCTCGCGGCCTGCTGATTCAATCATTTTAAAGATGCCCATTTCTTCCAAGCCAGGGGTTTTACGACTCGGAGGATTAGAAGCCGTTATCCCAACAAACCCTGGAGCGCTATATATTGGGATTTTATGGTAAGCTTCACTAATAAACTGTTTAAAACATATGCTAATTGTGTTTATTGTATTCTTTAATTATCATATGTATCATTAAAGAGGTACCATCCCGTTTGGAATCTCAATACCTCGCGCCCTCCTTTCTTGTGCCGCCGCACAGCGTGGCGCTGCTTCAAAAAATATTGCAAGGAAAATAGAGACAGAGATATATTTTAATAAGGAAGCCTCGTCTCAGTTTTCATTGTTTATTTAAAAGCAGATTCTTTGAATTTAATTTAAAATCTCCCTCCTGAAGAAAGGCAGGGAGAGACTGACATAACAAAACATGGCATTCTGTCTCCGTGCATTTTATCTCTTAATTTATTTTTTAAATATGCCTCCCTATAGTCTGTTATGCCTAGATTTCTCTTTTCAGGCTGCTCAGAATGATAATTTGTGCAGCCAGGATGGGTTACAAAAGATCAGAATAATTGTCCCCTCGTTTCTGTTATTGCTCATTATTCTTATCGTTCGGACGCACACTCGGACGCACTCTCAAGGATATGCATAATAAATAAGTAGACGATGCATATGTGCACACACCCATGTATACGTGCACGTATCCTCACCCATTTTTTTGCGTCAGATTTTCCCCAGTTTATCAAGAGCCGTTTTTCCATAAGGAAAGAGCTACCAGAAGTCCCAGASATGTGGGTCCTTTGCACTATTTGGGAGCAGGAGCCTCTGCCCATCCTGGGCGCTCCTCTTCGCCACAGCCTGCCCCGAGTTCTGACTTCGCTGCTTTGCTTTGTTTGGCATTTATTTTTTCCATCTGGGAAGATGAATCTGCATTAACACGAGGCCATTTTTWCCCACTGGTTAAAATCAAAACAGAGACAAGAGAAAAAACAACGACACCCTGAGTGTCTCATCTGCAGATCTCAAGAGGAGCTGATGCGGGCAGCAAGAAGCTTGTGCACTAARAACCCTCCCTTCTCCATCAATACTGTAGGGGAGAACAGCAGCCGGAGCAGGCACAAGGCAGCAGAGCATGGGGTCATCAGCACCTMGCATTGAATAATAGGCTGGACATAATAACCACGTTGAAAGCAGAAATCTGAAGCTGTTTCCTCCAAATCTGCATATGTATTTTGGGGACATCCCAGGAAAAAGCCTCTCCCCAGGGGCAGTTGCGCTCAGAGCAGAGGCTGCCGGGCTGCTGGCTGAGGGGGATTTATCAGTCGGGCTCCTCGATTGTAGCCGGCGGGGAGGGTTTCCTTTAGGTACCAGATGCTAATGTTGCATCATGAATGAAACCGCTGCTGCAAATTGAATAATGTCATTTGCATTTCCCCATTCAAAACAGCGCTGAGGAGCGGTGATGCAGCTCGGTGTCACTGCAAGGAGCGACATTCCCAGGCAAAGGAGAGAGTCTGCGGGGAGGCGAGGCTTGGAATCTGCTGCAGGCCTTTGCCACCACCAGCATCCTACATAATTGCACCRTTATGCCAACCGGAATGGCAATAAAAGTATATCCACAATTTTGGGGTCTAAATAATGGCATCCGACAGCGTGCAACATCGTGTTGATATTATAGCTAGGGATCCAGCACGTCGCCAGAGCCCATTTATAGGGATTGCTGCAATGAGTCAACTGCAGATCCATTGTCGCCCATACTAGGTTAATGGCAAATATCGTTAATTGGGTAATTCTCAGAGAAGGGATTTCTGTTGCCACAGTCACACTGGTCGAGCGGACGGGCTATSACTGGAGCGTGCAGGTGTAGCAGAGGGGTTATGTGCTACTTAGGGCCACGCTTTTTATAACAAACAAACAAAAAATGGTCAAAGGCGGCCACAAATGTGAACTTCCCTGTGCCTGCACAGTCACATGCAATGAGCTCCCAACTGCAGCTCGGCACAGGTTGCACGGGAGCAGATCTGATCCCCACGGAATTCCCTGGAACGACGGGTGAACCTGGCGCTCACTGGATTGCTCTGCCTTGAATTTGAAACATTGGGCCCTAATCCTATGTTTGCAACTAGCAGCATTAGGAAGTCAGGACAAAGAGTTTTGCAACTGGTTTAAGCATCCCCTAAAGAAAATAAATTAAAAAAAAATCACAAGTGCAATCTGTTTTGGATGAAAGAGGCTTAATTTGGTGCATTACTTGTCACAAGTAGATTCAATATAGATAATATCAAATTATATTAATAGTGCTAACATTTTGTAAGGGTTAGTATGAAAACTCCCCAGCTCGGCTCATGAAAACACGCACAAGTGATCTCTGCAAAACAGCCAAGAATCAATCCAGCACGTCGAGCTCTGCGTATCAGAGAGGCAGTCTGCACGCAGAGGGTTTTCTTACGAGGTGCTGTCAGCAGCCAGTGCTGCTCTTGTCTGATCCATCCAGCTCCGCTAAATGGAAAGATTTCTCTTTTTCCCCCAGCAGAAGAGAAAGGGAAGACAGGAGAGACTTGCATGCACCAAATGCAMAGCGTGTATGCACAGGCTGCATGCAGGCACACGCAGCTCTGCGTGTGGGGCCAGCACAGTAAATTCTCAGTAAATCCCCACTACACACCTCGGAAATGGAAAGCAAGCTCTGCAGATGCAATGGATTAGTAACTATCAGCTAATTGCAGGGTAATCACATGATTATTTTTGCTTTGCAAACTGAATCGTTGTCATAAGATTGAATAATTGTGCAGGGCAATTTTATACTCAGGCACACGCGAACGCTGCGTAAAACCAGACAACCTAAAAGCCACGGAGCCCGAGGCGGCAGGTAGCGTTCCCGTGATGCCAACGCCACGGAAAGACCGGAGCATCCTGGGTTTGCAAGAGGGCGCCTGGGCCTGGCGCTCCCAAGCAGAATTGCAAGGTAGGGAACCATGCTCTGCATCTCCCAGTGTTACCAGAACCAAACGCAGGACGTTCTGCAAACCCCAGAGCTTTAGCACGGCAGCTCCGGAGCGGCAGCCCCGGCTTCCCGTGGCCTCCTCCTGCAAAGCTCCTCGCCGCGGGCCGAGCTGCTTCTCCGCACAGTTCGCCCCTTCGCAGCTTATTACAATTTTGGTGCTGGCAGAAGAATCAATCAAATCGCAGCTTTGTAACCCAAATGTTTTCGCACACGAATTGGGGGTTGCATCAGTAAGCAATCTGAAGGAATGATTTTCTCCATCGGTAGTTTGATTTGGAAGGCGCTCTAGCTCCTGAATATCTCTTTCCTAGAGAACATGATTAAATATCCCGAGGCTTTTTCAATGTCACTGATCAAACACTGCAGGGAAGGGGTTAAAGCTGGAGGATTTCACATTCTTTTTGGTCTCTCAGTGCTGTGGCATCAAACCTGCGGGTTAAATGTACTCATGGACAGGGTCTATGTTGGCCAAGTTTAATGGAAATGCGAATAGCTTCCTATAGCTTCCTACATCAGCTTGAGCTTCCCAAAAGGAAAACCTGAGCTACCCAAAATACCACTCATAGTAAAAAAAAAGCAAAAAGAAACAAACAAAAAACCTAACAGTTCAATGATGTAGATAAAAAATGATAGATAAAATAGATTTATAGACAAAACACAAGGGGAAAAGCCCAGTTCATTGTCAGCAGGAATACTTTTGCTCCCAGACAGGAATATATGGGCAATGCTGTAGCTGGAGTCAGTCTTGAGCAAATCTGGTAGCTCACATACACTCAGTTAGGAGAATTTGGCAGAAAGGAGGTGCTTCCCAGTCCTTCTCACAGCATCCCCTCCCTTTCTGTATTCCCCTGGGCAGCAGCTGAGCTTTTTTTAGCTTGCAGTTGTAGATTTTTGTACCTAGAGAATGTGTCTCATACAAATCCTCTTTTTTTTTTTTTTAAACCCTATGGATTTGAAAATCTCGACGATTAAATGAAGAAACCAGTCGGAGGTAGAAAGCCAAGGCTGAAAGATGGAAGAGGGAAAAAAAAGGAAAAAAAAAAAGGGAAAACTGGGGTCACCTGGTTACAGTCAGACAAAAGCCACATTTCAAAAAATGTACCCTGTAATTTAGTCAGAATGGAAAGGACGGGGAAAAGGTCAATATTGTTTTAAATGAGCCTAACAGCTTCCTTTATGTAACGGGTGAACTCTGGCGTGTTTCCGGATGACTGGCAATTTAGCTGCTCGGGGGAGAGGGGAAAAAAAGAAAAAAASGTTAAACTTATCAGCACACAAAAGTGCCAGCAATTTATTTCTGTCACTTTTCCGCAAATTAATCTATTTTAAGGCACGTCGGAGCTCATCAGGCAGCGCAGGTGCGGAGGGGCGCCGGGGTGGCCGGGCGCACGGCACCGATGTGACAGCGCTGCAGTTCAGACCTCTCCGCTCCTCCTGCACCATCCTTAATGAGAATTAAACCTGAACACTCCAAATTCCTGCTCCCAGTTTTAAAGGTGCCGTCACCTTTGCCACCGCGTCCCCGGAGAAGATCAGCGTATGAGCTCTCAATGTAGGAGTTACTTACAAGGGCAAGAAGGGCTTGAAAATCTCTCTTTTAGGATTAAGTAATACAGTTTAATTATCTTTAATAAAAGTGACAGTAATAATAAGATTAAAAAAAAAAACCCCTATAAGCAGTGTCCGGAGGCTGTGCATTTCCAGCACTTTCTACTTGCTCTTTTTCCCCTGCCTTTGGCTAGCAGCCCACGGTAGCAAGACGTTACCTTGCAGTGGCCTTTCAAAACGTCCCTCAGTGACCTCAGAAATGCTCAGAGGGGCAATTTTGCAGTCCAGCGTGCTGGAATCGGAGGCTTTTCCCATCGCCGTGCAGGCACTTTATCTGCTGGAATTATTTTGATCGACTTATGCATTCAGCAAGTGGTGTCACTACCACTGGCGCARCCATCACAGGGCTGGAGGAGCTGAGATTCGAGGAACTTGACAGGATAATTAAGTATGAAAGCAGACTGGATTTAGCGGGACCCCAGCGAGTCAACAGCCCTGATTGTTTCATCATCTCGGCTCTGTGCTGCTCATATCTTATCATATTAGATAACAATCTGGTAGCGCGCTACGAGTTGAATTACCGTGTTGAACCGCACAGTTAGACCACATGAAAAACATCAATACACATTTAAATAATCCCATTTTCAAACTCAGATAAGAAATGGCCAACCTCTACAAATCAAAGGCATATCCTCGGGCTAAAATAAGGCCTGGCCTGATTACCTATTCAGCTATATCAAAGTGCAGCAATCAAATGCTATTGTCAATACACTGTAATGGCCCCTAGAGCAGGACAGGACCCCGAGTCCCTCCTGACAGTGCACCCCAGACCTAAAATTCACGGGTGGAGATGGAACTAGACCTATATGGCCCATATAGGAGGAAGGGGCAGTAGATGACAGGTCTAAAGGACTTGGCCATGCTGTCAGTACTGGATGCTGCTGCAGGTGGGGTAACCAAAAAGATTTAAGTTATCATGGGAAGGGTGTAAGGAGGAGCTCTGGAGACCTCCCCTTAGAGACCTTCAGATCTTCCCTTCCTTCTTTCATGTAACAATATCAGAATTTCTACCCACATTGAACTAATTTTCCCCAGATYGTTCTGTATTCTTCAAAGGTCTTCTCATAAAAACAGTTTCGCTCTTTCCCTTTCCTTAGCCTTACTCTCTTGGAGAAAAAATTAACACAGAGGCCAATTGCTTTGATCTGTTGGTCTCAGACTCCCGTTCCTGGCCATGCCATGGCACAGATAACACCTCCTCCCTGGAAGGGGATGGAAGGACCTCGCTCTGCCATCGGATTCTCACTGCTGTAAAATGCACTAATGGAAATGAAATTACTCCCGATTTATCCTGGGTTGAGAAGAGAATTAAGCCTGGAGAATCWGAGCAGAATGTGTGGCCCTGTTAATTACAGTCGCAGTTTCCACCAMCCCATCAGTTTTAAAAAAACACATGGAAGCTGAGAGACATTCTACATTAAGAAACCTATTGTTGCGAATTAATACTGACCCAAATAAAAATTAAATGGAAATCAATTTTCTTTAAGTCCTCTCAGTCATTCCCCTTCCTTCCTCCTCCTCCGACCACCCCTCCCTTGCCCWGCACGTTGTGCTCTGCCCTTCCACGCAGCTATTTGCAGACTCTGCCTGCACGGGGATGCTCTGATGCACGGATACGCRTGGCCTGTTGAGAAGGAAAATCCCTGAATCCAGGGTGCTGTGGCCGGGAATCACCAATAGACAGAGAGGACAAGATGTGCTGCATCACATCAGCATCAAAATGCCCTTCCAAATATTTTCATTTTCACCAATAGAAAGTGGAAGGGATTGGGGAAAGATGAGGGTTATTTTTTCACACCTAGTCAATTATGTTAACATTTTAATTTGCTAAAATCTTTCTTAGGTCAAGAAATTYTGAGAGCAGTGAAGGTCCATCCACTTCCCATCAAGGTTTGCATTTCAATGGAGCAGACATAGAGCAATCCCTTCCGAGTTTATGCATTTTTCCAAACCGGAAAACTCTTGGCTGCGGATCAAWTCCAGCAGCAAAGAGAATAATGCACATTTCCAAAGCAAACGGAAACTGCCTTGGCAGTGTGCATCAACCTCATCCTAAAATGACAAGCACTGTTCATTAGGACACAAACTCGGATGGTAATAAATGAGGAAAAACCAGGGACTATGGACTTTTTGGGCACCCATCTTGGAAAAGACCTTGCCCTGGACTAGCAGGAAAGCATCAGAATGAAAATACCTTTCTGGTGTGCTGGTGCTGGAAGAAGATGTGTGAATAAACTGCAGCCTGGTCTGTTAAACTGTTACGTGTTTACGGTTTATCCGCCCTTCAGGATATGGTTCATGTGGCTAGGAACGGTCAGGGAACAATTCCCCTCCGGAGGCGCGGGAGAATAATTGATTTCTTGAACGGCGGCCAAATTGCAGCGGTGTGAATATGTGCACTTCACTTGGGGTCAAATGGAACGTGTCGCTCACTCCACAGCAAAACATCCGATTTCTAAAGCTTCCTTGAAAATTAAGTTTAGGCAGAGCCCAAAACAAATCCGGATTTGGAAATTTAGTGAGGGTATCGTGTGGGAAATTTCCACAAAAATGTATTTCAGGGTTTTTGTGCTTGCCAGATGAAATGATTTATGAATTCCTGCCATGATCAGTGAATAGATTCCATTAACTTCCACCTATGTTTTTACTGACTCCTATATCCAGTCAGTGCATCCTCAGGGAAGTTGAGCTCCAAAGGCAGTTGGAGAAAAACCCAAATCCAAGAGTCATAAGCAAGGAAGAGGATGATTTGACCCCATCAGCTTCTGAAGGACCAAAAAGAGGACTTTTCCTTCCATGCAAAAGCCAACGAGAACGAGGAAGCTCTCACCATCCATCACCATCGCTCCTACGGGAACAGCCATCACAACCAACATTGCCATTGCCCTTCCGTGGTGCCTACACATCCTTAAGCTCCTCCAGGAGCCAGCCCGGAGAGCACCACGGCCCGTCCAGGAGGCTGGATTTGCAGCAAACTCTTTCCCTGCCAAGCTGGAGAACTTGGCGGTGCAGCTCGATGCTCCTCAAGGCTGCCAGCCCCCATTAGGGTCACTGGGACCGACACCGGTGAAGGTTGGACATCTCCAAAACAAGACGTACGACACCAAGGAGAAAATTGTGAATGGAAAATGGAGATTTTTTTTTTTTTCCCTTTTAAAAATGTATGGATATATACATTGATGAGCCAAACTGACAAGCTGCGCTTGAGAAAGGAGTAATTGTGCCTTTAATAATATTAAACCTGACACCTGCCTTGGCCGATAACACGCAGTTCTGACACTACTTAGCTAACAATTAGGGCACATGAAAAGGATGACGGCAAAACCAGTATTAAATTGAATCTGCATTTTAAAGAACATAAAAGTAAAAAGAAAGACTCTTAATTGTCTAACACTTTGTTAATTCAAWCAGCCATGCATTTTAAAAATGGCTTTGCTTTTTTTGCTGAAAGAGGAATTAATTACAATTTCTTCCTGAATCCCGTGTAGGGGGAAAAATATTTAGGATATCCATTGTGCTCTTCGAGACGCTGTTTATTAATAAAAGCRGAAAACCCCAACGCTAATTGGTATCATAAGCGCAATTAGAAGTGATGTTGTCTTCCATTTGAAACAGAACAGAGTGCTACATAGCTGAAGGATATTGCTGCAAAATGATAAACTGTTCAAAGGTGCTAGTGAAAAAGCAGGGCTTTTCTTTAATGGTAAAATGCCATGTTATCTYGTTTAAATGGCATAACTTTGCAAAAGACACCATAACACTTCAACCTTTTAAAATGTCAGCATTAAAAAATATATATCACAAACAGGCTCTCYCCACACTTCCCTCGTCTCCTTAGTTGCTTTTTGTTTTGTTTCTTTTTTCTGCAGAACTTGCAACCTCAAACAAGAAAAAAAGAAAGAAAGAAAGGGAAGGAAATCRCAAAGCTGGTTCAAGGTGATCTTGAGTCTTGCAAAACGTAAATAGATTTAGAAGCAAATTTGGCTTCACAGGGTTTCTTTCCCTCTGTGTTTGTTTGCCTGCGTTTTAAATAAAAAACACATTCGTCCCGCCAGCTGGGCTGATATTGTCTCGAACACGGAGGGGCTGAGATGGGAGGTTCTCACTCTCCCGAGCGCTTTCTCGTCTTGATTATACAGAGAGCGGGTGGAATGATATAGGGTGTAATGAAGACCGAGGGGAAAGTGCCAGGAGGTTGTGTTTATTTATTTATTTCCTGGAAGGGCACCTTAATCATCACCACCATGCTGCTTAGCCCCGTCTTTTTAATCTTTGCAGTCACACTTTGGTTTCTTCAGGGAAATAAATCTGCGCCTCGGTGCAACACCACAAAATGATTTTTTTCTCAGTTTGCTGCCCGAGAGCAGCACGACGTGTTACGGTCACCTCTTTCTAGCAACAGCAGCGACAAAAAGCAAAGAGGGGAAAGGATGGGAAACGGGAATGGGGCCTGAGAGCACTTCCTGGGAGGAACCTTTCCTCCTCCGTTATCGTCCATAGGGCCGAGACTCTGCCCTAAGTCCAGGTGTTTTGCTGGAATTAGGCTAAGAAGTAAAATAGGGGTGAGGACCCACCCGTCCATGGGTTTCTAGAGGCTCTTGTGTGTTACAGGAGATGTGAGTGGCGACTCTTGGTTTTGCATTGGACTGGCTGGTAAATACATACCTAGATGCACATCGTGTACATATGTACATATGCATATACAGAGCCCTATATTAATGCTACATAGAAAACAACACAGCAACATGTAAATAGGAATCTGAATATGTATCTTGACTATAAGTTAGCTGACCCATGTTTTTGCAGTATACTACTGCGCCTCCATCAGACAACCAGTGTTGTTGAATCCAAGCATCACAAACATATGCATTTATCTATATATACCTACCATGTTATAGCTATACATATAAATGGATTATTTACAAAATATTTCTCAAAATTTACTGACAGTTGATAATATTGAAGGTGCAGTAGTTTGCTTAAAATGACACTGTTGAGCCCCTAGGGTCTTTCTTAATAAATACATTTTTGGCTTCTGCCTTCTGGAAATCTGCACCAGGCTTTGAATCCCCTGAAAAATTGATTTGCCTTTTTTTTTTTTATTGCTGCTTAGCCCACACTACAGGCTGGACATATTTCCTTCTTTTAATTGAATCTGCCTGTTATGCTGCACAAGTGCCAGGACATCAATTTAATATCTAGATTTTTTTTTGTGAGCTTCCAAACATTAAAAAAAAAGCAGCGTTTAATGTGCTTGGCTGTTTCTATTTTGCTGCTTCGAGTTTTGATCTGTATATTAGCATCACAGTAGCTGTCCAAGTAGGGTGATATGTGGGAGAAAAGACACAACACGCTAAGGGAATTTTTTTTGTGTGTTGCTTCCCAGCTATAACTTATCGCTTCGGCAAGGCGGAGATGGCAGCGGCTTTGCCATGTGAGCAGGGACATGTTTGCCTGTGCTGGGCATGGAGAGACCAGGTCTAATATCCTGGGAAAAGCAGGAGCAGGAGGAATCGGAGCTCTCAGGAAGCAGATTTTGTTTGTCGCAGGGCTTGGGGACCTGTCCCTGATGCCTCCAGTAATGGGATGGCCCAGGGGAGCTGGACCTTGCTGACCAGACTGCCAAGCACCTTCCAGGCTGCCTGCAGAAGCTTCCCAAACTGGAGCGAGTTCAACCTCTGGATTAACATTATGGAGATGGGAGGAACAAACGGCACGAGGCAAACGGATCCAAAGGTGCCGCCTGCGTTAATACCCCTTCAGGAACCCAATGCAGACACAAACACCGCTTTGTTGGGCCCTCTGCCTCTACCCTCAGGACAGAGCAGGGCCTCCAGAATGCCAGGGAGACAGAAGAAAAAAATTACAAATTAAATGAACCCCAGAAACAGCAGCAAAGAGCAGCAAAGAGCAGCGGGGCCGTGCCGGGTGCCAGCAGCRTTCCCGGGCAAGGAGGCAGCAGTCCCGCAGCCAGCGCTATTCATTACTACTGAGGAATATTCCCAGGAGGAACAGGGGATGTTGCTTAATGGCTTGATCTAATACACCATCAGAGGAGAGGGGAAAATAGAGTGAAAGGCATCCTCAAATGCAAAAGCTAAGGAATCTTCTGAGCCGCGGCTCGTCCCTTAATCACCGGCGCTGCGAGGGAGGAACGCACAAAGAAGAAGATGGCTTCAGTGAAAGTCCTTTGAGATGAAGTCCTTTTACTCAGGCACTCTACTTGTTAAAGCTATAATAATGTCACCCGGAGGTGAGCTTTTTTATTAGGGCTTGGAGTCATGGAAACATTTAAGGCGCACTTGTGCATCTCATTCGCCGTGCCGTTGGCGTAACTGCGTGTGCCAGGGGGGAGGCATGGGTGGAAGGGGAGGTATCTGTGCAAGGAATTATGAGGTTTGTGCAGGCAGTCAGGAAAAGAAAAGGAAAAAAAAGGTCAGAGAAAAATTGGGTTCAATCTGCTCGACACATAGTCCATGCGAGAACCAATGAGTGCTCAAAGCTTCCTTAGGAGGACCTCAAGCTTCCCATGGAGAATCCTTCACCTGTCCAACGAAGCCACCACTTTTGGTCACTGCTTAAAGCAGCAGACTCATGGATGGGGACGTTTCCAGATGGTAGAAAGTTAGAGAAATCCTTCTCTAAGTCACATTCCTTCTGTGGACGGTGGGGAAGGCAAAACCAGCTTAGATGGCACCTGAGAACCTGATGAGGTTCTCACTCTCTTCCYATTCACGTGGACTGGGGCATCCCATTGCAAATGAATCACGGGCTGAACCCGGCATATCCATGGCCTTGGAGACACCTCTGCAGCATCCTCACCAGACACGGTCCCTCACTGGTGGCAAGAAGGTACCTCCTTCAGCAAGACTGGGGATGATGCAATGGGAGCAGGTTTTAATCTCAATAAACACGTTGCCAAATAGATCAGCACTAAGGAGGGGAGCAGCCCCAGGAAGCAGGCATATTAATAGGGGTGAATGTTATTAGAATAATTTTTCATCGTTTATTAGAATAATTTTTCATCATGAATAATAAATTAATGGAATAATTTAGCGTCACCAACCCACTGTTTGAAAGGGCATTTCATTTAAAAGTCACTGGAAAAGTGGAATTCGGGACAGTGGGAAGTAGAGGGACTGGCGGAGCAGAGGTGTTGGCACCCTGTGGACTCCGTGTCCACAGGGAAATTCCCATTTCCTTCCCGCAGATGGAGAAATATCCATGTCCTCAGCCCAATGCCTTTGCCCAGCATTAACCCCCGGCTCGCCTGGTTCCCTGCAGGATGTGGATACCCGTCACGGCGGATCCCCTCTTTTTCCTTTCTATTTGCATCTGTGCAGAAGATAATCGTTCTTGGGAAGGCTATTCACACCACAAAAGCACAATGACATTATTCTCTCCCTCTCTCTCTTTCCACTGTTTTACTCTACAACTGACAATTAATGTTAGAAAGAACATGAAATGGAGAAGAAAYTACAGCAATTTATCAACTGAAATTATAGGTGTAGACACATGTCAGCAGTGGAAACAGTTTCTATCAAAATTAAAGTATTTAGAGATTTTCCTCAAATTTCAAATTATGCAAATCCCATTTTCGTGATACGCTGGTACTGTAGCTTTAATTGCAGGATTACCAGCAAGCTGCAAGCCGTGCTTGTAACCAGGATTCGGCTCCCTTTTCCAGTGCATCTTATTAATTCCGCAAAGTTTCCATCTCTTTAACAAATTAAACATGTTTTGCAGAGCAGGCAGCGGTTTTCTTGCTTTCAATCTGTCAGGAAGGACCCTGCTGCTTGCAGAGGTTACTCGACAGCTGGATGAACAGACAGGTTTGAGTCCAAACACGGATTCAAATGCATATTTATACATAAAACATATTTATACAACAACATCACAGGAACAGCTTGTGCTGTTGAAGTTTCTATGAGTTTCTTTGCAGCGAGGGCTCCCTCACCAAAGGCAGGAGAGGAACCTGGTTTTCAGCTTCCTTCTCCAAGGCTTTCTGGGTGCTAGGAGCTGCTCCTGGGCCTTTTGGCTGGGATGCAGCATATTTTACCTCCAGAAATAGCCAATGTGGCCAAAAAGGCCCAGGCCAGTTGGTCTAACGCTGCGTGCTCCTGTGAGTGGTCCTGCAAGGACAGGCATTGCTGGGAAGGAAAGGAGACATCGTCTTCCCAAGGAGCCCTATGGACAAAGCGTGGGGTCTTGCTTTGCTGCATCCTGACATTAACTCTCTGCTGTCCCTTCTCATATATCTAAGGGCAATGCTGCAGCATCAAACTACTGCTTAAAAACGGCTTGCGATGACACCGTTTGATGCACGCAGATCTACTGCGTTATTCAATATATTCAGTGTTGGTGTCTTGCTGACACTGGGGCTGGGAAGACTTTTTCCAGTAAAATGGGAATTTTACGGCCTAGGTGCAACAGTGGGGAATGAAACTGGAGAAGAATGAAAGGTCTGGAAGCTCCAGGTACCCAGACCTTGCTCTCCAAAGCCACCACACCGACCTCCTCGGGCTCCATCCCCCAAGGCACTTGGCTTCCCCACCAGTTCATTGCCCAGATGCCACCCAGGCACCCTGAAGAACACTCAAGACAAGCTGGTACCCAACTCCTTTCCTTGAGCGCTCAGCCCAAAATCAAGTAAATCAAGACTAAAACGGAGCAAAAGGCGGCACCAACACCAGGGATGTTTCACGTGGACCATGTCACCCCACACCTCTTGCCCTGAATCCATGTATCAAGCAAACTGCAGCCCGGGGTCCCCTGAATCAGCAGGTTGGGAAATGCCAGATTGTGCACATTCAGCAAGAAATACTGGGTTTTTTTTCCCTCTTGTCTTGGGATGGCTCAGTGGAAGGGGCCTCCGTGGGAGTCTGGATCATGGAGTGTGTTTGTCCCCTGTCATCTCCAGCGGGATGACTATTCCAGAGGCTCGGCATGCACCTAACAGCAACTCCTGTACGGGGCTCAATGAGATTTGGGGGTGATATTAATTAATTTTGCTTTCTTTTTTGGTTGGGAAATGCCAGATTGTGCACATTCAGCAAGAAATACTGGGGGTTTTTTCCCTCTTGTCTTGGGATGGGAGCTTATGAAATGCTACAGCTTGGTTTAACCAAACACAGAGGACAGGGAAGGGGAAGGGAGTGGAAGGAAAGGAAAAGGAAGAAAAAAAGGAAAGAAAAGGAGGAAAGAAGAGAAAGAGAAAAAAAGAACAATCACTGGGAGAAGGGGAAAACCAGAATTGATTCAAGCTTTTTTTTTTTTTTTCTCTTTTTCAAAATAATTCAGTGATTCTCATTCAGCTGGTGCTTTTCTTAAAGACCAAAGAGCCTATATGATAAGCATATTTTACAAATTAGGTAGCGATTTATCCCGCTTTTGTTTTAATGATTGAAATGAATGATGTCGTGCCGCTTGCTGCTGCTGCCGCATTCAGTGCCTGCTGTTCTTGGGAGCTGAAGACACCGCGAAATTTGCATACTTAATGCCGGGAACTGGCACAGACTAAATAGCTTCTTTTCTTTCCTCTGTGTTTGTAGATTTACTGTAGTGCCGGGTTTAATCAAAGGCTTTTTAAAGCCGYCCGTGTGCCGTTTCACAATGCTGAACTTGCATGTGACAAAGGCAGCTATTTATTACTTATCAGCTTTATGGCAAGTACCATGGGCTACTCTAATTAAAGGTAGAGGGGCTGCATACCCCTGCAGAAAAAGGCACTGGCCAGTTAACATTTCTAATCCCTAATCAAGGCATGGCGGGYATTATTATTTTTTGCTTCGCTTCTGTTTAAATATTCGGCCATAGGGTAGTTGCTTGGGAGGGAGTTAGGCCAAGGAGGTGCCTTGGGATGGGATGCCAGCGGCGCTGGGCTTGGAGGTGGGATCTCCRTGAGGATCTCCTAGGCTTTGCTCATGGAGATGCTCCTGCAGTCCAAGCAGGAGTGCCCCTTAGCAGCTACCAAGAAATTTAGGAATCCCTTTGAAGTCAGTAACACGTTCCCACCGACAATCATTATCAAGTATTTTGCGCAGCRAGAAAACACATTTTCTTCCCTAAATATTTTCCAACCTACACAGACAAAGCACAGCACAGAGGACAGCAAACAGAAGAATTAATYGCTAGCCTGCTCTGGTCCTTAAAGAGGCAAAAACCTCTTAAAAACTGAGACAAAAAGCCTCCCCCCAACATCTGCTCCGGGCGCTCGGCGCTAACTGCCAGGCGAGACAATGACTCGGAGCGCCGGGATGCGCGCACAATGGAAGCGGGACGAGAGCAGCCCTCGCCSCGGCGTCGCTTCCAGGCCTGCTGCACACGGAGCTGGTTAGCAGGAATAAAGATCAAGTTGGACCAACAGCACTATAATTTGGAAACAAATATATTGATTACAAGAGAGCTGCGCTGGAAGGAACGGGGCTCCGCGCAAAGCGCCGCTGCTCTTCAGTGTGCGAAGGGGCTACGGGATTCGCTCACTGGTACCATCCCAATGCACATGCAATAGTTTAGTACTTTAGCAACGGGTAGCCTTGTGCTGGGCCTGGTGCAGACGTGCAATAACCTGGCCTAGAAGTCCCATCTCTCCTGGCAATTCCTCTTTGCTCCTTCCCAACGGCTGCAAATTCCCTCCGCTCCTTTTTTAAACCAGCGTCGTTTGAGCTTGCAGCTCGTGTGCTTCTGAACTCCTCTAACAGAGAGATTATCTTTCTTCAAAAATGACTCTTTTATAAAAGAAAGAAACGCTGCCTAAGAAATGCTTGGGATAGTATTAAAATAACAGGATTTACCAAACCCCTACCTATTAATAAGGTTTTAGAGCACAATAACGGGATTAAATTTAAAATGCTATCTTACTTTTCACCACTGATGGATTTTAGTTAGGTTCAGCGTTTTATTCAGCTCTGAAAGTGACACAAAATCACTTTATTTTACTTCCTAACTATTTATTTATTTCAATTTAAGCTAAAAGATGTGATGCCCATCGGAGAGTTGCGATTCCCCAGCTCCCCTCACCTACCTCAGCAAAACCCCGACAGCACCAGAGTGATCATGGCAGAAAGAAGCTAACTAAAAACCATGTGCAGATTCAGCAGATCTGGGTTATTTCAGAGCTAGTAGAAACAAGGCCTAAGATCCTGGAGACCTMATGGCCTCTCTGTAAAACCTGTAAAGATCTTCCCCCTTTCCCTCTTACTTTACTGCTGTTTTGTGGCCTGTTGTTATTAGCCTTGAATATTTATTTTCACCTTGTCTCCTTCTGTGCCCTCCATCACTGCTGCCTTTACACTCGTGTTTCTTTTTCTTTTGCCAAGTTATCCTTTCTCCTGCCTGCAGGTCAAGCATCCCACCTACTGCCATTGTACCCAGTTTAGTCCTTTTTTTTTTTTTCTTTCAAGATAAGTTACAGCTTTCAACCAAACCAGGAATCCAGGATCCATCTTCAGTCACTTGCAAAAATCTGCTTTGCAAAAGGTGGGGTTCAAAATCTTCTGAAAATTGTTCTGCTTAATGACTCTCAGCACAAGACTAGATGCCCAAACTGCTAACCAGTGCTGAAAGCTTCAACCCCGCAGGAAAGTTAAATTGCAAAGTTACATCCTCCTTTCTGGACAATTTTCTCTGCATTTTAATTCCTCTCTGCTTGTCAGACTTAGAGGAGACCGATCAGGCTGAACCAAAAGATTTTGCAACTGTCAACCTGAATCTGCTTGAAACGGCTGTAAAACTCACCGCAAATGAGGAAGTGCGAAGCACAAAGTCATTTCCCCCCCACCACGTAGGTAACAGCCCAGTACAAACCCTTACGGGAAAACATATGCAACAACAGGACGCTGATCAAACTAGGAAAGGGGAAAAAAAAAAGAGAAAAAGTAAGGCCACGAATTTGCAAGGAGGGTTTTACATTCAGTCCACTCTGCTCGAAGCCACYGCTATATCCGATAATGGCCTTCTTGGGTCTCATCAGGCTAGTGCAGCTGTTACTCCAGCTAGTGATAGCGTTAGCCTAAAGGGAAAAGAGACACTTATTCCTGGTTTGTGGTGGCTGCTGCGGCTTCATCAGCCTGATTTATGTGCCGATTTGCATATGCTCACCCACAAATGCTGTGAATTGCGCTTTTCCACGACACCATACCATTAATGCTGGCTGCAAAAGCAGTGCTCAGCAGTGCTGTTACACATGTTTGTCTTGCACGTCTCTTGGATGATAGGTATGTGATCCGACCATGCTCGAAGCTTCGGCTGCTCCCGCAGACACTTGATGATAATACTCCAGATGTGCTTGGGGGGGGTGATATTTAGCTGGGGCTTCTTGCTAACAAAAYGAGCACTTTAAAATCTCACGTCCCTTGCCAGAATGGGTACTCCTCACACACCACCGGCAGGCCAGGAGGGGTGACATCCACCTCCTGCAATAGCTGACTTTGTAGTACTCCCTTTATGGGAGCTATAATACTGATTCATAGAAAAAAAAATATCAGAGAATATTCTGTGAGCACAAAACTCTTATTTATAGGCCATTTTATCCACCTCTCACATTTCTACAAGGCTCTTCAACACTCCCCTTGCTTGAGTCACCATGCAAACCTCTGAGCACTTCTGCAGCGCCCTGATACCTTAAAGGCAGTAAATTCCACGAGCAATCACAGAAGTGGCAAAGGATATCGGAGCACTCAGGCTCGTAGGGGGAAGATGCTTCTCATATGCTCATATGGGCAGTAAATGCGTCCTTTGTACTCTCTTAAGTTGGATGCATTCCCAGTTTCTCGCTTTTCAGGAAAAGAAGAGAGTATTCGGAGTCTGGCTGYAGGGTCCTGCCTGCCTGCGAGAAGAATGATCCTTTCCCTGGAGGTGCAGCCATCAGGTTTGAAACTTGGCTCTGCAATCGATTTCATTTCATTTTATTACTCTCGGCTCTTCCGGAGTGTTATGAAATCTCGGGGGACCTTTTAAGACATCTGCTGGTGCTTCACATATCAATCGAATTTCCCCTTTGTGGACGGTCCCACCAGCCCCGTGAGCGACAGAAGCAAGTGGTAGAGGTAGGAACTTCTGAGATGGGGAAAGAAGGTATTTTCAACCCATGTTATTCTTCAATTGAAATTAAAGCCTGCAAAGATTTACTGCAGTGGCGTCTTCATGCTGCTATATTTAAGGTGATGTCAGTATTCTCAGCATAATCCATCTCATGCACCAAGGATTAAAACTCAGCCATAATAAAGTGCTCCAAGTCAAAGCTTGTCCTTAAGTATTTCCTACTTAGAAGTATTCATTTTATTTTACCAAATTGAAAATAAAGTGGAGCTTTATCAAAGTTAACAGGGTGAGAATGAGGAAGAAATCTGTCCACAGTTTCCACTGCCGGGTTGGAAGGACATTGGGGGCTCCCCACAAGGACGTGGCCCTGGCACCAAGGGAACCAGCTACCCTTAGTGCACCCTCTGACTGAGATAAGGATGTTCTAGATCTCTGTGACTGAGGTTATGGAAGGAGGAAAAAACATATTTAATTCTAGTGAATAAGTCGATGTGCATCGTTGCATCTGAAAGGGTGACAGTCAAGAGTGTCCCTTTCATTAGATACTCTTCCCAGAGCACGCTCTAGCAGGAGCTCAGCATCTTTGCAAGGAGGAGGAGGAGGAAGGAGAGCCACAAGGTTGGGAGGTGACCCCAGAGCTGATACCTTTGGGAACAATATCGTGGCATCAGGGGACAGCTCTTTCTGAGGTTACGACACCAAGGTCGGGAAGACAGGCTGACCACAGAGCATAAAGATGATATATAGGTAACCTTGGTATAATATATAGCCTGGAAATGTCAAATTTAATTTGCCTGCATGCCCTCATTTTGACTCCTTTGGGCATATATGGGGTTATATGATCTTGAAGCTACATTTCTCCAACCACATGCACAAAGTACAGAGCTCCTTTCAAGAACACTTATTCAATATTTTATTTCCAGCAAACTATCAGCACGTTGTTCTAGAGACAACAACTAACTTCCTCTCAGGCTTGTCTAGGGCATTGAGCAGTTTAGCATTAATTTAGTTATCTTTAACAGCACTCCTGTGAGGAGAGGGAGGGCWTCATTGCCATTTTGCAGATGAAGGGGCTGAGTCACAGAGCGCAAGTTCACCAGACTGCACTAATCTGCACTACTCAATCTGCAGTGATGCAGAACCGAGCAGTTCACATCCCACGGTGCTTTCCCTTGTTTCGTGTGCCTGGGTGCTGCTGGGAGAGCTCAGCACCCTGCCAGGACCAGACCCTGGGGTGCCCACCGGYGCCCCGAAAAGAAGAACTTGCATTTATCAACGACTGAAAACTTCAGCTCCTCATACAGGAGCTCCGAGACGAAGGCAGAAATGYGTGCGTGTATCCAGGCCTTCATATAGTTTTAAATTTAAAACTATCTGCATGTTTACTATTATTGGAATTTTGCGATATGGACTAAAATGTCACAATGTTTTGAAAAAAATAAAAATCAAGTAACACAGAGTAAAGATTTCTGAAGAGAGAAAAAATCCTGCTTAGCCAATGTTAAAAAATTAATGGCAATCTGCTCTGTTAAATTTTTAACTATTACAGTGAGACGAGGATGATTTTTTGCTGGGAATATGCATTTTGCCTTCTGAAGTTCCAGCAGAAATCTGTTCAAATTTGGCTGTGTTACACATATTTAAAAAATTGCTGTTTGTGCATGCTCAGAGACCTTTATTTATTATTTTAGGAGTCAGCATCCCTAGGGAATCACCTGAGYGCTCGCAACGGTGCCACAAGCCTGGGAAGACTCATCCTATGCGGACCCGGAATGTCAGGGAAACCCAGGATGGGGAGGGCTCTACAGGTCAAGCTCAGCCCTATGAATTAACAGGTGAAGGGCACTAATTACACTTTCAAAACCACTAATAGGTCCAGCACATACTGAAAYATGTCCTTGCTCGAGGACAGAGCTAATGGGCTGTTTCCTCTGCATGCTGCAGCCCTGAATGTGTCCACACGTGGTCGGAGCAGCACAGGGGACTTTGACCTCGTTTTGGCCACAGGGAGATAGAAGCAGCAACACTGCTAAAAGGAAYCAGCTATTTATTTGTATGGCATTTAATTCCACTGAAGAAAGGTCAGTGTATTCTCACAGCCTTCCTGATGGTGTGCAGCAAAAGACAGCAAATGTGGCTCTTTTCCCCAGCTCCAAGACATCAGRTTCCCAAATCCTCTTACTCAAGAGTCAGATATGCTCAATGGCTTCCTATAGACCCACCATAAAACAAGTATTTCCTCCCAAGAATCAGGGTCTATCTGACATGACAGTCAACATAGAGACTAGATCACRCCCAGAGGCAAGAGGCAAGCCAGAAATAGCTTTTTTTCCCAAGAAAATTGACAAGAAAACCAGTTAAATAAGAAATCACTTGGATGACTCATTTTTTCAGTAGGTCACTGGGATTTGTTCACATGCTGCGGCTTTACAGCGTCACCTGATCTAATGCAATCTTGGCTCGACCAGCCCAAAGTCAGCAGCAAGTTTTGCAGGTCCCCTGCTCGCCCTCCACCGCCCATGTGGTTTTATCTGCCATTTCCCACTTTCCCCATTGGGCCGTATGGCTCAGAATAGCCGAAGCAGCAATACTTCCTTCAGAGACCTGTTTCTCAATGTCCTCTTTGGGGTTTTTTTCCCTATAACCTGATGTTAGATCAGCTGTTCTCCTTGATCGGCTACGCATGACAATGTGAGTAGACGAACCTTGTTACCTGCTAACACAAATCCCGGAGCCACGGCCAGCCAGAGGAGTAACTTACACCCCTTTGCAGGAAGGAAGAGCAGGACAGGGACAGGAATAGGAGAACRAGTCTTGTCGTTTACATATAACAAGCTGCAGCTATTTTTGGCTACGCTGCCGCATTCACAAAACCTTCCCAATTGCCAGGCTTTCAAATACGCACATTACCACCAGAAGTGCTCTTGCTTAAGTGCTCCCATCTCCAGGATTTCCCTTGAAGTATCTGACTGAAGTAATGTAAAGTGCATTTCAATTGGCAGTGAATGCAGGTTAAATGGTAGCGGCACAACAGATCCAGTGTTTGCTCCCGGGGCCTTTTCTTTTACCAGTCTCTCTTTTTAAGAGAGCAGGTTACTTACTGTAACACTGCATTCAGGTACCCTCCGTCTATTAAGCCTCCTTCCCCACCCTCTGACTGTTGGAGGGTGCTGTGAGCTGCATCAGACCGCTTTAGGATGTGGAAAAGTCAGTAAATTCAGTGCYGAGTGCCCAGGCTGAGCAGCAGGAGTGGGCAAGCTCAGGGGAAAGCTGCTCGCTTGCATTTATTCCTGGCTCTGCTGCAAAGCTGCCTAGGAACTGTGCCAGTTGCTTCTGATCACTCCGTGATCAACCAGCTAGCTGAGCTTACATGGAATGCTTTCCCAACCCGTCGGACTGGCTGAAGGCTGCATATTTATATAGCAAAGMGCCACGTTTGCAGTGAGCAATGCAACAGCCCCAGCTACCTGTGTCGCATACTCTGAGCCTGGGCTGTCACGTTGCTCTTTGCAAAGTAAAACAGAGGATGCAAAGCAAGAAAAGAGCTAAACCCGAGCCATTACCATTGCCCAGCGGGTATCCTGTCCCACCCTTCCAGCTCCTGAACAGGATCTTGCTCATCCTCAAGACGAATGACTCAGTGCAAAATCTGTGACTGAAGGAGCCTGGTTGCTATTAACTAGGGCTGATATTGGACTGGAGAAAGGACTGACCGGAGTGAYGGACACATTAATACACATTCCAGGTGTGGAGAGGAGAGGATATGCATCAGGTGATAAGGGGAACAGGTTCATACTGATCAGTCTGGGTCTGAACACAGTTAACCCTTCCAGAAAAGGGCATTGTGCCTTTCTCAGCTGCGTTCTTCATGCTGCCAGCCACATCCTCCCTGCATTTCTGCACCACAAAGTCACGCGGAGTGACTTCTAAAGGTAGCAAGGGCAGGCACCACATCCTATCACTAGTGCAGAGCACAGCGAGGCAAAGGCTCTCCTTCTACCAAACACTATTTGTGTCTCTGTATATGTCTAGGAGGGAGAAAGATTTAACCAGTGCAGTTAACTCAGATGCTGTTTCCGACACAAAAGCTCAAGAGCATTTTTTTTTTCCTTTTGGTCTTCTTAAAGCTGTGAATAATTTAATTCAAATTCATCCTTTAGAAGTAGAAAGGGAGGAGGGAAAGGAACTCTCTGCTGGGGATTTGCGGAACTGAAAACCTTACGCTTGAGTATCTTCCAGATCGAGACACCGGGAGCTTCTCGCAGCYTCCCCATGGTTTCTCTGAACCTCCACCCATGATGGATGTTTAACACGCTGTAATGCATATTACTCCATAATGACTTTGGTGGAACCATTACAGTGAGTTACATCGGTGACAGATTGATACTTAAGTCAGTATATGTTTGCATAATATCTGTCTACATTCCCACATAGCCCCCCCCCCATTACCATAGTATCTGAGCACATATAGCATAATGACAGCACAGAGAGCCATATGACTAGTGGGTTCAGGCACATTTCCCGTCGCAGATTACCATGGCACCCAGAACTGAATCACTGAATATGCTTAAATAGGCGGACATTAATTTATGGGGTAAATCATTATGAAATGGAGGAAATAAGTGACGATCATTGGCACTGATTTGATCTAATGGAGGCGCACACAATATTCTCAATATTCTCCCTCCTTCCACTTACATGACAGAAACAAATGAAAACGTAAGCTTTTGTTCAACCAACCTTCAAAATACCATTGCCAAGTACATGGTTTGTGAATACCTAAGAATTTCCCTTACCTTTTCCCCTTTGCTTCTCAGGCCAGGGTATTCAGTATCTCTTGCTAAAGGTCCACCACTCTTCTAGCTTCAGCAGTGAATCAGTAGCCTGAAAATTGAAAAAAAAAGAGGCATTTATCACTCTTTTCTAAACTATCCCTTCCTTTGTGTTCTGGAGGAAGGCAGCTCTTGGTTCACTCGAGCAGAAGTCAGCTGACCATTTCCTAATGGTAGAGAAGATTCCCAGCTGGTTGATGCAGATGCCAGTGTTTTGGCTTCATCCAGGTGGTCACTCATCAAACCCTGTTGTGCCTAATTATTTAAGAGGGTTGTGAAACACTAGGTGATTTCATATACCATATGTGCTAGGAAACATAAGCATGAAGAGGCTGCAAGTTAATGGTGTGGTGACTTCAGCTCTGAATCTTCTGTGTTTTATGGCTGAAATCTGACTTTTTGCTCTCCTGTAACGCACTTGGTAGTGTTTGGCATGAAAGAAGGGCAAGCAGAATTGGAGACGGGGAGGTTATCAGAGCTGTTGAGAGCCATCCTCCTAGGTCTATCAAGATAAAGCACTTCAGTCAGTCTTAGACTATCCATCCTAGTGGAGAGAGGAGGGRGAGAGACAGTTCTTTAAATGGGATTTCAGGGTTTGGAGTTCAGAGGCTTCCTCGGTCCTGGTGCTAGYGAAAATCACAGACCTGCTTCACAGCAAAATAACAGCGTGCGGCGCCTCCTGCTCCAGTTATTAATTTATTTATTTTGAACGTGCTTAGGTTGTTGCTTTGACTTCTCAAACAATGGAAAGGTACAAGAAGGGAAGGATAATAAATTGCATCCCCTCCTTTTTTTTTTTTTTTTTTGCCATCACAGGAAACCTTGAGGGACTGAGAGCCCTTATCTGCCTTTGGGCAATCTCATTATCAAACCTTCATTTTGCTCCCCAGCAGGAGAGGTGGCCTGCAATGTATGATAACCTCTACTTATGAAACTCACACTCCAGAAATCTCTGATAATAGGCCAGCTAAAATGGAAAACCAAAGAGCAGGCAGTAGGTTTTCAGTCACCTATAAAGACTATACGCACACGGGCACGGGCAGGCACCAAGACACTCTTGTGTTTATTTATATTTCTATGCATCTATCCAACAATGATGACATCTCAAACAACTTAAACTGCAAATCTAGTAAGACTGTCATTTTCCAACATGCACTCAATAACATTTTCACAAGCCTGTGTGATATGGCCTGTGTGTCCCTTTTACAGAGTGGTCAGGGAAATCAGTGGGAATTATAAACCGCTCAGGTGTTTTTGTAAAACCCTTAAACAACTTAACTAAAGAGCCTTGAAAATATGAGCTGTAGGAACATAAGTAGTTTTTCTGGGTAGGAAAATAAAACAAGAAAAGAAGAGGTAAAGAGAGAGAGATTCCTAAAACAACTGAGCACTTGAATATATTTGTTTTCAGTTTCTTCTCAGTTGTTTTCTCCTCTCCAGTGATCTTCCCCTGCGTCAACCAATGCAGACAGTGCCATTTGCGATGCCAAGCTCTGACCCATTTTTCAGTCACCAAACTCCATTTCTGAGCCCTTCATCTCCCTGGATGGCCCCRAGGAGTAAAGGGCTTTGCACAACGCCAGGGCAACCCATTCTGAGTATGGGCGAGACACGAGAGGTTGATGGCCCTTCACAGAGAAGGTCCCGTTAAGCCACTCAGTCCTACTCGCATCAAGACACCTCCAGCTCAAGACCARCTTGAGACCCGTGATTCCTCCTGCTCCCTCCTCAACAAGGAAACACCCCGATGGTCCCTCTCAGCAATGACGTGCCACCACGCTGTGTGGCAGGGAGACATTCCCTGCACGTCTACCAGCTGCTGTGAGTTCTTGGGTATGAGCAGCAGGGCACAGCGCCCCGGCTCAGCCCAGAACCAGAAAACAGCCCTGAATGCCCCAGACACGGAGAGGAAAGTGGAGGTAATGGACAATTCAAAAAACACAGCAATGCAGACCATGAACTTCTATCTCCTCCTGCTGTGCCACTGGGAGACTGTCTGGATCAGAAGGGAAAYGCGCTGAAGATCATTGTCACACCTGGAAGTATCAAAATCCTTTCCCTCCTGTTTTATTTCCATTCTCCCAGCAGTAAAAGAGCTAGCAGTGGTTGGTCGGTCTCCTGCACTAGTGTGGGAAAAATGTATTTGCAGCTCTAAAGTGCTCCCTAGGCATAACAGGCTGCTGAAAAATTGATAACACTTTTAATTATATTTTAATATATCATACGGATTATATTTTTAACACCTTAAAAAAAATCAGTCTGAAAAAGCCCAGCTATTTGAGGAAAGTAATGCAGAGAACAAAAAATATAAAGATATAAAAGATTTTTTTTCTTATGAAAGGGAAAACAGCTTTTGTTTTTCGAATTTACATAAAGCAGAAACACCTACTGGAAATCTAGTTGTAAAAATATATACATAGTGAGGTGGGCCTGGTTACATGAGTGGACCTCAGTGAGATAGATTGTTCTTACTGCTATCGAGTTGAAGAAAACAGTGATAAGTTATTGGAGAAAAATGCAAAAAACCTTCTGCACTGGACCTGAGATATGGGGAAATGCTTGGGATGAGCAGAGGAGGGAAGATGCCCTTCTTCCAGCGATGTTCCCATCACACGGAGCGGGTGGCCACCAGCACAAGGACAAGGGAGGCATCTCCTCCCGCCCCAGCCTGGCACGTTGTAAAGGAGCTCACKGCAACTCCCCACGTCAGGAGGGGCAACCAGAGCCACGTCCACAAGGACAGGCACRGAGCAGCCTCCCAAGGCAGGAATTCCCCATCCCGGTGCCAATGCAGCGGTGGAGACGCAAGGAGAGCTCGTGCTCGTCCTGCTTGCCCGTGCTAAGGGCAGGTAATTAGCTCGGCGCTCCTGGAGGGACGCTGCCATAAATATGGCTGTCATTTTTCATTAGGGCGCKGGGAACAAAGGGAACAAAGGGAACAAAAGCAAGGGTGGCTTTGCTAACCTGGGCTTGCCTTCGCCTCCSTGCAGCAAGACAGAAGGCAGAAAAGCGAGTTTATTACTACTATTTACTGTGCRTATAACAATCTGGGTGAACATTTCACAATTTGCTAGGTTTTTTAACTAATTAAAAATCATTCACTGGGAAAATCCCTACCTCCTACTTGCTGTCCCAACATAACGCTTGTTAGGTTAAAATGGAAATTATTTGAAAGGCGAGAAATGCAATAATGTTTCCTTGACTTCTACTCTGGAAAGCACAAATATTCTCCTTCTGTGGTTTTTTTCTCCATTTGACCTCCTCTCAGCAGAAAGGAGTTGGCTAGATTTCAGAATTTATCTTGGTGATCGTTATCTTTCCATAAYGTTGGAAAATATGACAAAGGAATTAGCGTAAATAAAAGTACTTAGAAAATGCGCGTGTATGCGTTAATTTGTTCCTTCTGTAATTATCTTTGACACTTCTGCTTCAATATAGACGGGGTAAACAAAAAAAGGGTTGATCTCACCAATCACTGAGGATATCTAGCACTAGACACAGTCAACTTAGAGTTCATCTCTAAGCTCGTGTAATTTTTTTTGCATGAATCTTAGGTGCTTTTACTGACTAACGGAACAGACACTTTAAATTGCCAAATCCTTATTAAGGAAGAAAAATTAGAAGGTTCCCAGTGTTCACACTGAATGCAAAATTATCTCCTGAATTTCAGAGAGAACGGGTTGGACTCAGCTGTCTGAAGTCTAGCAGCAAACGGGAAATTACGGTCTAAGCACAATTTCTGCTGGCAACTGTCTACGTATGAAACATCCAGCCCCAGAAAGGACTGAAAACCACATGGGTCGTAACGTCTCAAATCCTGTGCTCGGCCTCCCCACGCTGTTTTCTGCAGTACCCAAGTTTGCCATGCAAAGCTCTTCCATTGGCTTCCCAGCTCCGGAAGGGAATGGTGCTACCAGCATTTTGCCACCTCCTTTCTCCACTCCAAGGTGGAAAGGAACAAGCAAAAGGAACATCAGGCTGGTGGAAGGACATTTTAGGGATGATAATGTCAGTTTTGTCCAAACTATTCTTCCATCACAAACTATTCCAAAACGTAATATTCAACAAGAATTCCAGTGAAGGTTTGTCATATTCCCCATTGGTCTAGATCTATTGATCTCCAAAGGACTCTGCATTTCTGAAGCTTCGAGTGGTCGCTTGGAGGGACTGAAGAGCTTTAGGCAAGCTTGRTGCCTAAGCACCACACGCCCTACTCATGCCAACTGTCCCGCTCTCCCCTTACCTCTAACCAACTGCCTGACATATTCCAGCTTGGGAAAATGCAATTGAAAGACGCTGAGGTGTAACGTGCTCTTTCCATAGGAGGCTGCTGGGTGGGACCCAATCTCGGGATAATTATATTTTTTTTGTGTGAATTCCAAGCAACATCTCCCATGCTCCAAGCCCTGTGGAGGGGTAAGAGAGCCTGCAGGTTGGCGAGCTGGGGAGAGCACAGGGCCTAGACCAGCCACATCAGCCAGATCTTGCGGCTGAAAACCCTTCCCAGATGCAAGTCAGACAGGATGATAATTCCTTACCCATCCCCTTGCTCTAACACGTTCTGGATGACCACACCTGAAGCCACATCAGAAAGGGACCAAACTAACTGGAGCTAGAATGAAGCCCTCACACTTTTCCTACTCTGCATCGACCCAAGGCACCGTGACCCTTCCCTGTCTGTCACCTTGTCCATTCGTCAGCCGTAGCAGCCCAACTTCCCCGAGCCACAGCAAGCCTGTTCTGCCCTAAAGCTAAAGGGACACAGGGACATCAGTGGAGAGGTGCCCACCGCTTTGCATGCAAGTCTGCATGTGCAAAACGTGACCCGGGCCACCGCGTGCACTGCCCTGCAAGTCATGTGTGCATTCACGTGCACATGTGGATACTAAAGAAGAAATATTTTCCTCATCTTTGTCTGTTTTTTTTTTCAAGGATGAGAAAATCAGTCCCTACAACTGAGCCATCTTTGCAGTGTTTTACTCAGTGGTGCAATTCTCAGAAAGTACGGAAAGTATGCCTGAGAAAATAAAAACTATACTGAAATACAACTTTATCCTTATTTATTTTCCAACTGKTTTCTTGAAAAATAATGTTCTTTGGCAAAAATATTCCCTCCTYGCTTTCATGCAGCGCCCAGGTTACCGGGAATTATACTGGTCTAGCATGCTTGTYCTGGACTTGAATTAATAGTGACTAGTTTGACACACATTACTTAGTTTACCTAGGTAGGGTATTACTTCCTTATCTAACTACATTAATTGATTCTACATCACTTAAYAGCTCAATAGCTTATCAGGTTACTTCACTCGCTAGACAAGCTAAATGTCTGGAGGCAATTAGAGTGTCATTCTCCGTAATAACAAGTTTCTTTGAGAAGTTGCTGATGAGGTTCTTTATTACACAGATTATAGAATGTATCTTCATACTGCTATAAATATAGGTACRAATTGAAATTACTTACCAGGAGCAAGGAGCCCCGCTTCCCTAGCAACTAGGTAGGCTCGTTTTARCAGAGGTTGTTTGCTCCCCTTCCCTCCCTATCTCCAAAGCTTTTTCCTATCGTCCCTGCAACCCRTGTCCAATTTTCTGTCACTGCTCTGTGACCACTGAGGATCTGCCGTGGTGTCCCTTGCAGTTGGCCACTTTTAATGTTCAGGTCATCTCAACAGAAAATGAAGGGTGAAGACGTCAGCCCGGCTGCAGGCTCGTATCTCAGGGGAAGCATAGGCATGATTTCCACTCTTGGAGGCAGGATGAGGGGGTCCTTTCCCACTTTAGGCTCTAATTATAGATCTAGCTGAAATGAAGYGGTTGCAGGATCCTGCTGTCAAGCAATCCCAATCCAATATTTGCAATTCTTTGCTTGGGTGCACGGAATAACAATAAAAAAAAAAATCAAAATGATAAATTTCACTTTGAAMAAAAGCTCCAGCAATGTTCCTCCAACTTCTCTAACTCAGACTTTAGAACACTGCCAGTTAGGAATGAGGCAGAAGAATGACTCCAAATACCAAAGGAAAAGCATTTATCTTGTTTCTTTCTTTTAGCCATTCCAAATCTGGCTGCAATTTCTCAGCCATCTCCTGTGACCAGGCAGGAGAATGAAGATGTCATTAATCGTCCTGTTTCTTCCATGGGAAGATTTTCTTTCTTTAGAAAGATTTAGGGTCACTGCCGGACAAGCAAGTTCTGCACAAGGTATGGGGAGATGGAAAACCTGGATGGAATTACAGCTGAGGGGCTGGGATATCATCTGGCTTCCTGAAGAATGTCCAAGGGAACGAGCACTGGAGCCATGTGCTGGCTTTTCCATCCCATGGAGGAAGGAAGGAGCAGGAGTCGCTCCAAGGAGCAGCAGGAGTCCCTCCCTGCTGCATGAAGCAGTGGGTGAAGGCAATGAGGGTCTCCAGGCTCAGCTCTCTGCTCCTCCATGGCATCAATGACTCTCCACTTTGAGCACATCCAAAGCCCCCGTCTCCTTGGGCCAAGCAGCCCCTCAGACGTGGAGCTTGGGAATTCAATGGCCAAGGAAACTCATGGCATGAGCTTTGCCTTCACTTCATTGATACTCATCTGCTTTTGTGCAACCCCCTGCCTCTCTCAGCGAATGAAGATACTGCAGAGTGCCATTAGGAGATGCAGTTCCTCCGCCCCAGCTGGTCCCCMAGCCACATTGCTGCCACCTGGGCACTTCCAGGGAAGGCTGTGAGTCACGCAAGGCTTTGGGGCTGTACAATCACAATGACCACACGTGAATTACAGCCGTCCAGTTCAGCCCTGGGTATTTGCTCAACATGCCTCCTACCTTCAGCATTAGGGACGCTCAGTAATTTTCAGAGGACAAACAAACAAAACCCTCATGGTTTGCCTTTAAATAGCATGCAGGACCCACAGCTAGTTGGTATTCACCAGCCAGAGACGCCTGCTACCTCCGAACAATTAGGCTAAAATATTTATCGGAAATAAGTGTTGTTTTTTTGTCCAAGTTTTTGAAGTTATGAGGCCTCAGATGGGATTAATGGAAATTTTAATTAAGATATGGAAATAAGCTGCTTTCTCCCTGTCTCTCTGAGACTGCAGGGAGTTAACATTATCCTCAACAGCACGGCTCAACCTGCGGGGGAACCATTTGCAAGACGACTTCGTTTTCAAGCTCACCTCAGCCAGGATTTGACGTGACCCCCAGGTCCAGGTCTGCAAACGTCTGCCCTGCCCTGGGGTGTCACTACAGATCACTCGGCCACCCTGCACCAAGGGGGCAGCTGGAAGTACCGATCCCTTTCTGGCAGGGGGACAAGGTCTCAGACTGGGTTTCCTGCCTGGGGTTGGGGTTTTGCCCAGGGTATCGGCTGAGAGCAGGGATAGAGTGGGCTGGAAACAAACCGACCTGCTCCGATGTTCAGCTCGTGGCTTGGGGGTGGCTTTTCCGAGGGAGAGGAAAGGATTATCCTAAGGCTTCCCAGCTCCACGTCCCACACTGGGGAAAATAGATCAGAAGAGGGTAAGTCAGCCCGAGAAGACACCAACACTGCCCTCCAAAACTGCAGGATCACATAAATACAGAAAGCTTTGGAGATCTGAGAAGATTGTCAAAGCCTCGGAGCTATTTTTTGAAGGGAAAGGATTTTGATTCAAGCCTTGGAGCAACTTTGTCATCTAGTTCTTACGGCACAGAAGCAGAAACGGTCACTTTTACAGGATGAGGGCACCCCAAAATACTTAATTTCTAGGAAAAGAGCGTGGCAGCTTTTCTGCATTCACCTCCTGATTCTCTCCAGTCAGTACCGATAAATCTCACTATTTCCAGTCAAAAGAAGAGTGAAGAGGAAGCATAGAGGCATCTGTATTTTCCAAAGGGGGCTGTATTTTTGGATGCTTAGCTTTAACAAGCGACGGCCTGGCTTGCAGATGCACTAAATACCCTTATCTCTAGCTGAGATGAAGAGAAAGAGAAGTTTTAAGTGCAAGATGTTTAAATTCTAGTGTCCAAAGGCAGTGAAAAGTACCCAATAAAAGCACTAGAAATTATTCATGCTGTTTTGCACCCTATGGGATCGCAACTCAATTCCTACCGATTTGAAAAAAAAGGTTTTATTTAAGGAAAACAAATTTCATCCTGAAACCTCTGAAACCAACGGAAGCATTTTTAAACACACTGCGAGGAATTGATTTCACGTGAAGATCACAAAATAACTTACAAGCATTAATTAAATACTGAGACCCAGACATGAGTTATTTAGGCGTTTTTGTACCCAATCGCCTCTTTCTGGCAAGTTGTGTCTAAAAGGCTTGAAATGACTTGTGTGGGTCACAATGTTAAAACTGAAATTCAGAGCCCATTTTCTCTTTCCTCAAAGCCAGACTCTGTCCTATCATACTGGGAACAAAGGAAAAATAAAAAAAAAAGCAAAAGGAATAAATGTATTAAGGATGCCCAGATGTTCTTGACATAGGGGGCATAGGTCAAACCTGAGATCCTATTTCAAAATCTAGAGAAAATTACCTTTCCAATGACATGTGGCGTGACCTTCAACTCCTAATAGTCTAGGAGCAGTCCATTTCTGAATGTTTAGATCATGCATTTTCCATTCAGGATCTTTAAATCATCTCTTATCATTTACTTACTTCTCTCCGATAATGAACGCTATTTTTCTGTGGTATCTCTCATTTTCCGTGGGCTGCATCCTGCTACGCCCTTTTCGAATGCACATGAAAAATCTCCAAGCAGCAAACTGACATTTAATGCAAGACTTGGGTAAAGCTGCTGATTACTGCTCGCTTGTGTGTTTTGCACAAAACRGGCAGACAGACTGCAGAGATCTGCAGGGCATTAAGCAGAGCTGATTCTGAGGGGATCTCAACGAAATTAAACTTTTTTTTTTTTTTTCAAGTAAAGCCCAGCAGGGGATAACAAAAATTAGGGTTGGATTTACTAAAAATGAAGTGCTCCAGTGATTAAAAAATGGTTGGCTCCAAAATCCCAAACTGCATTTGATTGTGAGGCAGCACCAATCCAAGATAGCTTTAATAAATTGTGCTGCTAATAACAAATATTTCATATTATCAAAATTTGTGTAATAAGGATAGAATTGCTTCATGACAATTTATTAGCACTTATGAACAGATACACTGTTTTTAATTCCTCCTTTTACTCTTTTCCGACTGTGTCTTCCAAATAGGGAAAAACGATAATCGTTGTCTAAGCTCCTGACTTCCCTTGACTTAATTGCAATCTAAGTCAGCTTCTAATCTGTATRGATCAGGGTTGCACAATTTTGAGTGCAATTTGAACTCTTCGTGCATACACACAGAGCAGCCAGAGGGGTTGCATGTGCACCCGTGTTTTCGTGTCCAGTATTTTAAACATACCCTCCTTTTTTTTCCTCTTTTTTTCCCAGAAAAACCAGCAGAAAAGAGTCTCTCTTCCTGTTCTCTATTAGCACACACAGCATCTGCCTGCCAGTACTCCAGCCTGCTAAAGGACCATGATTTCCACTCCCCCAACTCTGCATTTCACGATTTAAGCAAAATGAAGAGCCTTCAAGGATGAAAACGATAATTTGCTAGGACTGGGGAGGATGGAGCAGTTCTGTGCCTGCTCTTCCGTGTCTGCCCCGGAGCTAAGGAGAGGATCCCCTTTGTGCTTCCTGCCTGGTATTTACAAAGCTCTCCAAGGGATCTGGCTACCTAATTCTCATCAGAATACTAAAYTGAGTTTTTTCTTACACATCCGCACCTTATACTTGCCCTGGGAGGATTCCTCCATGGGATCCGAGAAACAGGAATGGGAATCGCAATCCGCGCGTGCAGCTGCGGGGAGGAAGCCACCCAGCTACTCACTCTSCTCCCCTGCTCTGAGCGTATGAACATAAGCAAAGCGACCCACAAAGAAAAAAGAAATATTTGCCATGGTTATTGCTGAGATTTTGGTTGATTTCTGCTGAAAAAGTTCTTCTACAGTTTTAGTTACTTCCAGTCCACAGACTGGTTTCTTTATGAAGGGCCTTCTGGCTTCTTGAAGATGAGCTGTGGGACAGTCAAGGCAAATTCACCATTGAGGGCCAATTTGTGCTCTGCTGCCGATGCAGGTTTGTGCGTGGACTCTCCATGCTCCAGCTCTCCCTTTCTGGATGAGATCCCAAGTCTTGAAAGGGAGGCAGCCAAATCCAYGGGATGGGGCTGTCCCCCTGCTCCTGTTTTGTGGGAGAAAGCTTGGGAGCAAGTCCTGCCCCRRGCTAGGAAGYGGAGATTGACCTCCATGGGCTTTAYCTCTCCATTSTCATCACCTGGGACAGTCTTGCAAGCCTGTGGAGCCACCAGACACCAGAAGAGGGCACGGGTTCACCCAGGGCACCAAAGCAGCCCTCGTGCGTCGCCTGAGCCGAACTCGTGTTCCAGGAACAGATCCCRAAGTCTGCGGCGCGGTATTTTTATCTGCAGTGTATCCAAGGTCACAGTGAGCTCAGTATTAGCCGCACCTGAAGTGACGCATTGTCCAGGCCCCCGCCAAGCGTGCTCTGATGTGCCTCCAAGCCCTGGCGCCGATGATGAACGACGCTTCCAAGCGGGCACCGAGAGACGAGCCATGAAAAACAGCCCCGGAAGACAGGGAGGCTTAATGTGCAGAGRAGAATCCCTTTCAGGTGCCCTAAGAGTTACTTTCAGGACCATGATAGCTCCATTAGTTGCATCTACGGTGCCACGTTGCATTTCATGCTACGGTGGAGTTTCAGTTTGACCGGGAGTGATGTGCTCAACTTGTGGAACTTTCTTTCTCAGCGCCGGCACATTAAAGAAAAAGGCCATATAGCGCCCGAGGCGAGATACAATATTTTGTTGTCGTGTACGATTGCCTATTGACTGTGAAGAAGCAAATAACAATATTGAGCTGGGCGAGCTTTAGGATACCTGAATCCCAACCTGTCCAGCTGGGTAAAGAGCGACTATTTGGCAAGGAATTGTGCAAGGAGGAGGTGTCCCTTATTGCAAACTTCCACACAATGTATCAGACCTTCCCAGTTATGAAAAAGGGTGTTTTTCTTTTAACTCGATTTGCAAAAACTGCCAKTTCTGAGTGTCCCTTGCCCAGTCCCTGAGCTGTCAGCTGCTGGTCCAGTTTTAGTGTTGTGCACTGTCTAGTTCTGTGCATTTATGGATGAAATATGGTCTTAGGTGTAGGAAAAACTTGGAGGATCTGACACAGTATTTCAAACCTATACTTATGAGGACTAAGGTACATCTTGATGAACTGGTAAATGCRTCTTCTTATCTCTAAAGGTTTGGGTATATAGTCAAGAATCTGCAAAAAACCATGCTGATACTTYGAATTTTTGTAGTCCTGTTGTAGTTAATGGAAAAAAAAATAGATTACTGGGAAAAAAAATACATATATATATAAATAATTGCTRCTATCACAGTGCAGAGCAGACCTGGTGGAGGAGGGGCACCCTGCTCTGCTTGTTCCCAGCTGCTCCCCACGCAATAGRGGAACTATGGGATGCAATTCCCACCCTGACATCCCCCTGCTGCACATGCAACTGATATTATGGCCAGAGCCTGGCTGAGAGRGAAGAGCAGCAGAAGTGATCTGCAGATTGGCAACTGCCTAGGAAGGGGACACCATCCATGGAAATCTTTTTTGGCTTCTCATTCAAATTAAATGGTTTCTCATTCAAATTAATTCCCCTAATCTAATACATTGTAATGAGCTGGCTTCCAACAGAAGTGCTTCCTGCGAATAGATGTCTCCAAAAGTGCAGAGAGAGTCAGTAAGAGGTGGTAGGAGGCAGAGCTTTAGCAGAAGTTACCCCAGAAAAAAATCTGGATTTTGTAAGAGGTCAATGCCTGAGATCTGTTTRTCTTAGCTTGCCAGGACTGAAATAATTGAAATAGGGAAGATGCATCCTTCTAGATTATCATATGTGATCTTTGCACATGGGGGAACTGCCCTTCTCCAAGGGAAGTGCAAACTGAAGTGGACACCAAAAGGGAGGACGTAACTCCAGGCTATGCTGGGCAAGGGCTGCAGGAGGAAACAATTCCTCCAGTTCCTTGCAGCTTCCTTCAAAACAATAAGACAAGTTCTCTAGAAGGAATGTGGGTTTGGGGAGGGGGATCTAGAGCCAGAAGCATAGAGGAGATATTGCAAACTATGGGGAGGAGGCTCCTTGGAAAGCACGCATGTGGCTTTTCTGGAGCAAGCAGCCATTTAATCCAATAAAATACAGATATAGACACGGAGCACACATGAGAAGGGAGCAGGAGGATGGCTGGCTACACAGCCATGGAAGCAGGGGAATTGGGGACCGTGCAAAAATGTGAGAAAAAGAAGTCTTGAGCGTGTGGGCAGAGAGAGCTGGGTTAGACAGATCAGCCTGTTGGCTTCTGCTTGGTGGTTTGGGGCKCTCTGTCTTCTGACTGACTGTTCGACATGAGCTTGCCCTTGTTATTTTAACTTAAATATAAATGGTATATGGTATGTTGATTAATGTCTACTACTTTATCTGCTAAAATCAAATGAGCCCACAGGGGGAAAAAAAAATCAATAAATTACAATAAAAGTGAAAGAAAAACATTCCTCTGGCAAGCAGCAATGCAGCACCAGCAGGAGAAGCAGCCGCAGTAAAGGGAGGAGGGAAGGGAGGCAGAGGACAAAATAAACAAGATGTCTCATTTAAGAGAAAAAAAAGAGAGAGAATTTAAAGCAAGGCACATATTTTGATAGGAAGGGAATARTGAGTGGAAAGAGGACAGCTACATGGAATAACGTCCCTTAAAATACTCCCATAGATAGAATGCACGATGGGAGGGGAGGGATATATTCTGTGCAACGTTGGGCTTTGCTGTGCACTAAGGACAAGCGCAGGGAGCAAGGAGCAAACACCCTGGAATTAATGCGATGCTTGTTCCTAAACCTCAACCAGAAGGTCCACATTTCCATGCAGAGGGGAAAGAAAGGCTTTCACCTTGTGAGTTTTACATCCGTGTTCAAACACAGGCAAGCTGGGCACTTCCCACAAGGTCTTGGTCTTTTATTTTGGTCTCTGCCTTTTATTCTGGTGCTCGTGGTGCCAGCGTTCCTTTGCACTGTAAGTCTGAACTAATCGGCAATCTCGGGCTAAACAGCTCTTTGGGACACTGCTGCTCCACAGCGAGGCTTTGGAAATAAGCTTTGGGCTTGGAAAGTTGTAGGAAAACCATCTAATTATTGGCCGATGGTTTATTCTCTTGTTTAAGAACAAGGAAGGAGAAAACATTGTTAATATGAGTTTAACAGTAACAATGAAATTAAACAAGAATAAGGATAAAAAGGCAGATTTCAGCCCGGGATGTGTTGAAATAGATGATGGGAGACACTGTAGAAAGCAGTGAGCACGTTTGCACTAAGAGGTGCCCCATGACTTCTCACCTTCCTTCCTCCACAGAGAATTTCCTCTCCCCTCTCTTTTACAAGAGCAGATCTTGAACAGGAAGGAATAGCTGCAACAACATCTTCAGAGGGTATGTTCACTATTCTAATRTATGGAGCTGAAGCAATTATCCAGCACAACACAGCGTCTTGGCTGCCAGGAAAGACGCTGTGGATGCTTGATGGGTGACCAGAGAAATGGCATCATCTTATACAGACAGGGGAGATCAAAGGCAGCGGAACACGCCGTAGATATTGCAGCTATTTTAGTCTGTAAATTAATCACGCTGGATGTGGGTTTCTTCTGTTCTCTAGCTCCCTGTTAGCTGAGCTGCACAGACATTGCATCGATGGGTTAGGAATCAAACAAGGAATTATTTACACTAACTACTCAGTGGTCCTTGGCTAAGCTGGGTGCTGCCCAAACTCCGAGCAAGAGCTCCTGGTCGAGCTGTGGTTGCTTGTCCTGATGCTCAAACTCAAGGACCTCTTTCCAGCACTCCTGTCCATCGGCCCCATTCYGGGGAATGCTGGAACTTTGTGCCCGACTTTAATGCTCCTTATGGTCTCACTAAGGTCAAAGTTGGAATTAGGTAGGAAGAAATGTCAAAGTTGGAGTTAGGTAGGAAGAAATGTCTCTTCTAGCTACAATATCCCATGGCTCTACCCTACCATGATCCAGGCACTGTGAGGTACCTCTGTGTCAGGGGTGGAAAATGCACCATATTGTCACCCTCAAGCTATTTAGGGAATTCCAAAGAAACATGTGCACKTCTGTATTTGCCTCTTGTTCCTTTTCAAAAAATAAATAAAAAATAAATTATTCAGCTCATACAAGCAATGAATATAGGCCACGCAATCCAATGTGCAGCGGCAAAAGTACTCCATTATTAAGTCTGTAATTGCCAAGAATTAATTTGCTAATTGCATGCAACTAATCTGAGTCCTTTTTGTTTTATATCAATTAACAGAGTAATTAAAAAAAGCAATCTTCTTGATAGTTCCTCACTGGCAGACTTAGCCCGGCAGAGCTAATGAAAGAGGGCCACCCCTTAACTAACCTCATTAGTATCTCTTCTTTTGTTAAACATCCTACAAAAAAAATAGTTAATTTTGCTGCGTGCGAGTCCTTGATGTTAGCCTGCTAATGAGGGGGCCACRCGGCTGCTCAGAGCTCGTTGCAAAGTGCTGCTTGCTCCCTGCCTCGCTGGTCTTGGAGCTGTCGGGTGCCCAGAGCTTCCACGATCAATGACTTGCAGGCAGGAGCAGCTACAACCCTTGCAAGTTCTCTGCGTGTTAGATGGGAAGTTTGCCTCACGTAGAAGTACGAGTGGGGAAAGATTGGACTGCAAGAGAAGAGGCARTGGGATGTGGCTGTTTCCAGCTGATATAGTTGGAAGAAGCACTATTATGGAGCAGAGCTTGATAATGGTGGTGAGGAAGACACAAGTTTCCAGGTGGGATGGAGATGACGTCCCACGGGCTACGCATGGGGTGCAGAGTTGATGGTGCAGCAGTTTGCTCATGATGCTTGCACAGGACTCACCCCTCCTGGCACATGGTTCAGAGCCCAGCGGTTGGATCCAGCCAGTGTAGACATTTCTGGAGTTTTGGGTACCTTGAGGCTTCCACACCTAAATGCTCAAGAGCTTTGCAGCGTCCTCAGGCTTTGCTTGGGGTTTTGGTGTGATGTGTCCAAAGGCGGCAGCACTGGGGACTTTGTGGCTCTGGGTCAAGACCATGCTGGTCATTCCTGTCCCTGTTGGATTCATCCCATAAATTTCACACATGATGGTCTGCTTTTTTTCTGAGTTCCCTGAAGTGGAAAYCTTCCTTGCTGTAGTGATCCCTTCCACCAGGAGGCAGGTTGATCTTCACACCAGCAATGCAGGTGGGGAAACAGCTCCAGCCTGAGAACTGGCTCTCACCATGGAGGCATCCCAGGTGATGCTTGGGTCGCAAAGAGGCCGGGAATCTACTGCTGAACACTTCACATGACACTTCCAAAAGTTTCCCAGGATTGGATTTCTACATTTGCTCAGCAGATTTGCCTCGCTGCTGGAGCCTCCACAGGAGCAAAACTGCTTAAAAACATCAAGGTTTCATTGCCTGCCTATTTTCATTTGTGGGTCTCACTCCCTGCCAGCCTTCATTGCCTTGGCTTGGCCACGCGCGGAGCAAGCGGGAAGGGGAGCAAGGGAGGGAGGGGAGATGTCCTCGCAAAGTAGTGAAGGAGTGAAAAACAGCAAAAAAACMCCCCAGATTTACACCTCAGCCATTCCCTTCCATAATCAGCTTATGTTGCAGAGTGAAATGAAGCGACGGGGCGCTCGTGCGGTGCAAAGCCCACGGGCCCGAGGGGAGGCCGGCGCGGAAGCAGCCGCTCAGACGCGTCGTGGTCCCTCCCACTGCCTCTTCTTCCTTACGAACACAGCATGAATGCCAAGGAATTCCTCCGCCGGGATGTGTGGTTAAGGCATGCAGAGCCCAAGCTCGCTGCAAAGATGAAGGACCYTGATCTGATGAGCTGGGGGAGGTCAGGAGGGGAGGTTGCAAGGAGAGCCTCGGTCAGAGGGACTCGTCTTGCTCCATCTGATRTCCCTTCAGATGCTACAGGARATGGAATGGGAGAGGAGAGGAAAAKGTRTGTCCACAGATGTCTTTAGAARGTGCCACTGAGCACCTGAGTGTGGGATGAGCCTGGGACATGAGCAGCTCTCCTAGAGAAATCCACCAGGAGCCACCAGCTCCTGTCAGACAGGCCCTGCAGGTGGGTCCAGTGCTCTGTCCTGCATGGAAAACTATTAGTTTTGACAAGAACAGCCCAGTGAACTCAGGGTATCATCAGAGAGGTGARAAAGAGAGGGCTGCTGGGCAAGACGCAGAGAAGAACTGGACAAAACAGACTGCAACAGCACTAAAAACAGCGGCTTGAGAGATGGGGAGAAAGAAGAGATCTGCTAAAAGAGGTTCAAAACTGAGGGAYTAGCAGTAGATACAGCAGGAGACCAAATGGCTGCCAGAACAGCAGGAGAGGCGTGGGATCAAAAGGCAGAAGCCTCAGACACGAGGATGACGACGTCGGGGCCTGACACATCCACCTTCTCCATAAATCCCTAGGTTCGGAGCAGGGAATTTGGCCGCCTGAACATGCAGATTTAGGACTGTTTTAGTCTCTGCAGAACACCTGAGTTGTCCTCGAGGGAGGGGCAGGTATGACATTGGGCTGATGAGTAACCTCCACCCATCAGCACGGGTTGCTGGAGGAGACAAGACACCTCAGGGCATCTCCAAGGGCAAGAGATACCTATCTTTAGGTGACTGAATCCCACCGAGTGCGTCACAGGCTAATTTAATGGCATTATATAATGTCAGCAGGTCTGACAGTGCAGGCTGGGACCCTCCTACAGACCGTCTAACATGGAAACRTGCTCCAGGGAAGAGATCTTGTCCCCCTCAGGGACAGAAATGAGAGCAATGGAGAAGTGTTCTCCTCCTACCACTGCAAGTTCTCCTCCACCCAACAGCACCCACTGTCRTCCTAGAAATCCAAAGGTGGAAAATGAGCTGGGGACCCTTCCTCAGACCACTTGCTTAACCTTGGAGTCAGGCTTCAGAGCTGCCTTCATCGAAACACAAGRATTATTTCCTACTACTCAAGCCTTGCAAGATGGCACCGTTTGGGTTTAAGCATCTGACACGTAGGCGTCTGGAGCCTGAGCCTGCAGTTCTGCTTTACACCAAGGGACGGAGGAGAGGTTTTGAGCACATTTCTGCCTTTCCGCTCACTGACCTCAGGTGCTGGAGTCTCATGGGCTGGGCACTTTGTCCATCTGCTGTATGCAACACAGTGTATTTGGAAACTATTGTGTGTTTCTCTCAATCAAAAAAGCCAAAACCTCGATTCTCCAGACAATTTTGGATCTAGCCATGAAATATGAGAATGGAAAGCCTACCACCATCCCAAACAGGCAAGGATTTATGGACCAAATTTTAAATAAGCTAACCTAAAAAGCTAAAGAAAAATAGAGCTCCTTGCTGCCATGTCTGCCAAACTACCGGCTATGTTTTAGGGCCAGAACACAGCTCTGTGCTACCTTATCCACACCACGCTCTGCCCCCAAKCCAGCTCCGAGGGTTGCACTCATGTCTGTGAGATGTCAACAAACATATTCTCATGAATGAARGAAAAAGCTTTCACCCGTATCAAAAATACCCCAGATAGGAGTATTTTGGATATATTTTGGATACCCACAGCAGGCAAACGTCTGAGCAAACCCATCTCTCTATAGCAGCTGTGGGCTGAGCCACCAGTGAGCTGAGTAGTCTCCTATAGACACTAGGACTTTGACTACAGGGAGGTGCAGACTCCTCTTTCTCTTCGCTGTTTCCCAGCTCGCTCTGTCCAGCGTTTAGACTGCAGCAGGAGCAGTTAGATCGACACTCCTATCAGTCTAATCCTGCTGTCCTTTACCGCTGCTCTCATACCTTATAACAGGAACTGATATTACTCAAAATAATGATCAAAAGCACCGTTTGCCACGGCTTACGACTGCTAATTTATCACTCCATTTCCGAGAACAAAGGAGCTCAGGTACCTAACTGAGCAAGAGGGGGGGAAAAAAAAAGAAAACCAGCAGAGAGAGAGAGCTGGAAAAATTTCAAAGTCCTAAAAATTAGAATCTGAAAGGCAGCCAAGCCCCAGCAGCCGAGCGGAGGTGCGAGGCACTCGGTCTCCGGGGTGGGCAAAAGCAGCCGCACGCCGTATGCAGCGTGCATCAACACCTCCTGACACTTATGAATGTGGGGCTGGTGCTGATGCCCACTTGGATGAAAGAGCAGAGCGAGACTGCCAGAGTGGAAGAGGGTGGAAGGGAGGGATGATCTGCAGCAAGATGTTGGGTTTTCTTTAACCCTCTCGCGCACAAAGAGCAGCCCGTGTTCCCGTTTGCTGGGGAATTGGAGGCGCTTTTGGGTGTGTATGAGCAGAAGGATGGATCTGCTCTAGGCCCGTGGGAAATTCCAGTATTTCTGGGTTTTAGACAGGGGGAATCTCCTGACGGGAGCTGGAYGGGTTTGCTCCCTGCTCATGTCGTGCTCGACCCGAGCCCCTGGCCCGTCTAAGCTTTGGGAAAAGGGAGGAAGAAGGAAGCCCCTCTCCGGGATGCCCCAGCCTGGGAGCGCCGGGAGATCCATCCCTGCCCCAGCTGCAGTGTGCAGACCCTGAGCCATTGTAATGACATGGAAATGAACAGAATAAGCCCACGGAGTGGCATTGTTATTAACCTTCGTTACCTCCATAAATCACGCCAGAGAGYAGCAATTACTCCTGTTTCTGACAAATATCGCCTACGCAGCGGGTTCCCCCYTGCTCTCCATCCTGTGTCCTTCTCCCTTCCTCGCTCTCATAGCCACAATCAGGATCACACAACTCATATCAAGTTAGGGAAAGGAGYAACAATAATTTAACACCGGCTCACACAAGCCTGTAACGGGCACCATGCACGGAGCGGGAAGTCACAGGATTTGCTACCAAAACACAGGCGGGTGCAACGGCCCGAGAGCAGCCGCGACGCAGCCCATGTGCCACACGCCTGTACTTGATGGCGCAGGGCAGACATCACGATTTGTGACAAAAGTCACAATTTCCCCTCCTCCAMACTCAGTCAAATGGGTCAAAATTTTTGCCCCAAAGCAGCATGTGCAGCCCCGGCTTGGCAGGAGGTTGTTCAGGCACTTGTGTCAACACCGATGGAYGGGCTCGGGCGTCTCCTGCTGCTCCCGAGCCGGTTAATCTCAGGGGTCAGCCCCGTGCTCGTGGATCAATAAGTGCAGAATTCAGTCAGCACAAACAGCCTCGGCAGCGGATCGCTACCCGTGCATGTTTAAGACTATCTGAAAAAAGGACCTTGCAACAGAGTTATTCAGTGAGAGTTAAAAAGYAAGCCCAGATTGAAGAAACCAGCAAAGAGCTATTGCAAACGTTCTTAAAATGCCTGGCTTAACACAAAATCAGAGCTGAAAAATTCTTTTCACATTTTTAAATTTGTGGTTTGGTTTTCACAAATGACTGCTTCATGGACACCAGGGCTGAAGATGTGTTTCTGTAAAGCCAAGAAGCAGAATTTGCAACCCCCCTCTGTAATTTATTAATATTATTTTTCTTTGAAATATAAAGCAAACACTTAGGAATTTCTAAAAATTCCCTGGGATATTTAGAAGCCACGCATGCCCCACACCTTCCTTCCTGCATGAAGGTGCTACCTCTGCAGACAGAGGTAGGTTGCCTTCCTGGGCTCCATGAGTTTCCTCACACCTAGAATTTCATCAATCCAGCACAAAACATCAATCACTGATGGCAACAGGATGAGCAGRAGACTTAAGAGTGGGCCCAAGAGCACGGACACATTTGGAAGAGGCAGAAGAGGACCACAAGAGAGCCATGGCCAGGTAAAACCTCTGAACAAATTTCATGGCAACATCTCATTTCCTCCTATATAATTTCAGCAGYGGAGCAGTGCATCATTTCCACACAGACAAGGATAACTCCTAGGACTAGCTGGAAATAACCAACTTTTTTTATTAAATAACTGCTTGTCTCAGTTGCTTAGCTATTGTTAGATGTGCAACGAGACCCAACCTTTGGTTTAGGTCAGCSCCAATCTAATTTGGGAAGGGATCTGTCTTGGAGGGATGTCTTTGTGACTTATGTGCTCCGAGTTGATTTTGCTCCCCCAATCTTATTAAGGACTTATTAGGGAGTGAGCGCTGCYGCCAAGTCCATCGGGGATGGGAGAGGTGGCGGCTGTCGCTAGCGCGGGGTGGGAAGAGCGAACGGGAAGCCAAGGAGCCATAAATCACCCAGGGCATCGGCCGGCACAGCTGAAAACCCCCGGAAAGGCAAGATGAATTTCCTCCTCTCTCCGGAGAGCAGCGGGTTCGCGCTGCACATCAGCAGCGCGTGGTGCCTTTCGACACCACGGTCGATGCCGCGAGCGCGGCAGCATCTCCTGCCAACCARCCCCGGCGACCCAATTCCTGCATTCCCGCCATTCCCAAATAATCCTCCCTCCTCTTCCCAGATGGAGCAGGCGTTGGGTTGCACCGGGAGGCTGAGGCCTGAAGTTGCACCGAGCCCCCCTGGGTGGGCGATAAGCGGGAGGACCCCCCTCTCCCCACAGCCGCGCTGATGCTAATGCTTCTTAGCTCTGTCACAAGTGAAAACAGCTCCTCGCTGTCAATTACGGGGGGGACAGCTGGAGCCGCTCCGCTCGCTGTCAGGACGCAGACATATTGCACGTCAGCGGGAAGGTAACAAATTCACCCGGACAGCATCGCCATCTGTCACCCGCCGAGACACCGCGGGAACAAAGGGTCAGGCTGCAGCGCCCGCGCGCCCTGCCCGGGGCGCCGGCGCCCGCCGGGCGCAGCTGGACGCGGCCCCGGGCGCGGGGGACCAAGCCGGGACCGTGGGGGGTTGGAAGCCTCCAGATGCAGCAGCTCATGCCATGCATTGGGGCACATCCCGTGCACCGAGGCTAATCCCGCACTGATTGCATGCACTAGGGCTCATCCTGTGATGATTCCATGCATTTGGGCTCATCCTACACTGGCTGATCCTGCATATTTGGGCTCATCCTACACCAATCCCATGCGCTGGGGAACATCCCATGCACTAGGGCTAGTCCCACACTGATTCCATGCATTGGGGTTCATCCTGCACTGGCTGATCCCATTTATTTGGGCTCATCCTATACCAGTCCCATGCACTGGGGCACAACCCACGCACTGGGACTAATCCCACACTGATTCCATGCATTGGGGCTCATCCTGTGCTGATCCTCTGCATTTGGGCTCATGGTACACTGGCTGATCCCATGCATTGGGGCTCATCCCACACTGATCTCATGCATGTATACAATCCTGAACTGGTTTTCAGGATTTAACTGGCTCCCCAGAAGCTTCCCCCAAACACCCCCAAAACATTAAAAAACCACCGCCTTTTAAAAATACTTCTTTGCAGAATAGTGTAAATAGTGTAAATAATTTACAGGATTTTTTTTTCTCTGGCATATATTGCACTACTTAAAAATAACCTTCGTAACTCCATTCTTTCACTCAAAATGCAGCTTCTTTTCAAATGGTGACATGCGGATCATTCCCAGAGCAGGGTTTATTTGGAAATACTCCTGCACTGGAGACGGCGTGGGATGCTGAGCCTTTGGAGGAGTCGGATGGAGAGGATTTCCCTGCACTGGGGATGTGCCCGGATCCTTCTGCTCTTGCAGAGGTGTCTGCAGGGCAAAGCAAATCCAGCCCCAAGACCAGGCTCAGGGGGGTATTTTATTTTTATGGCTACATAAAAAAGGCCAAAGCAGCAAACGCTGAGCCCTGCTCTGCTGCACTAAACTGACCTCCCAGCCAGAGCCTGCAGCCCTTCAGGAAGCTATTCCGGACTATTTTCAGGAGCTATTTCAGGACAAGGGCTGATCTTTATGTATTAGCACAGGCCCGGATTGTCAGTAATAAACGCAGGTCACTTTTGAGCTCTTTTCTGAACATTTTGCTCCTTCTGCAGAGCCCCGCGGCTGCTGCCAGGAGAAGGCTAACGCGGCACCTTTATTAAACCACACGGAAAGCTGCAAGGGATAAAAACTTCGCTGCAAAATAATATCGACTTCAACGCTGTTCAGTAAGTCACAGCAATACAGAGGCTTGCAGAAACCGAGGCTGTGCTGTGGCAATGAGATGTCACCCAGGTACCAACTGCTCACCCTAAATCTTTGAGCACAACCCGGGCTTCTCCCACCCATGAAATGCAGCTGCCTTCAAGYGCAATTAGTAAAAATGCAGCTGTTTAATTATTTGGGGTATATTTGGATGGGGAAGAAGTGAGTTGAAGGGGGAGTGAGGTGGGAAGAGTCAGTTCTGCTGCCCGTGGTCCTRCCAGAAGAGTTGTCTTTGAGCACAAACAGGGTTTTAATGTGACTTTGTGCCACTGGGCATTTTTTAAGAAACGCTTGCGATGTGACACTTCTTGCTTCAACTTATGATATGACTCAGTCTATATTTAAAAAGAAAAGGAAACATTTTGATATTTCTTAAAAAGTCCTGACGCACTCACGTGGTCACACGCTCTACTCACACCCAGAAGACACAAATTCCTGCTCGAGACTTATCGAGATCTATCAGAAGCAGACTGAGGAGATGTTTTCTGACATTTCTCCTTTGTGTACTAAACGAGCACTTTCACCTTCTAATGAACAACGCTAACGGTCACRGCAAAGCCACTGACAATTAAAAACGATAACTTGCCACTCAAGCCCTTTCTGCTAATACAAACATACAAACAAGGCCTGACCGTATCTATGCAGCGAGAGATCCATTTTTGCTTTAATTTTTAAATTATTTGGGCACCCCGTGGTGCAGATGGGCACACTGTGAACCCTGCAATCCCATAAATAGCTAATCTAACTGGTTTTCCGTGTGGAACGCTTTGGATAGAGTACTAGGCCTCTGTATTCTCAGCTGGAGAAGTGTCATCACAAATATTGGCCAATATTCAAAGGAGTKACTATGAAGAATATGGACAATTTGAGGATGGTCATTTCTGACAATACTATCCGGAGTCCTCAGATATTTTTAGTATCCAGTCTGTCTTAGTGGAGCACAAGAGACCAAAAGGTAGCCTGGACCCTACTCAAGCTTTTCCACCAAGTAACTCCACCAAATTAGTAATTTAAACAGAGWCTGAAACAGCACTTTGTCTGCATTTACAGACGTATTGCCCCAGGATAAGAGATGTAATTCTCTGAAATGAAGAAAATTAAATCATTACCCTCTTCACCCAAGCCTTTTTGCTGTTGGAAAGTTAGTTTTGCATTTAATGAATATGGGCTCATGTCTTCCTAATGAGTATGAGATAGCTGATGTAATTGAAAACTTAAGCRGGGAAAAATCATTACAAGTTTCTTTTTTTTAATTAATTTATTTTGTATATTTGTGTTATGAGTGATAGYTACTGGTAATGGGGATGGAAAACCACAATTTACTCAACAGGCAATTCAAAAATACAAACTGGAAGTAGGAGATTCCCCATATTTTAACTGCTGGAATGAGAGCAGCTGCAAGAGAGGTTTCTACTGGGCTTTTGTTTGTTTGTTTGATGGCTCTAATCTGGACAAGGAAAGGACTTGGTTTCCTGTGCCCACTGCTCAAACCTTCAGCTGGTATCTCTGGAGCTCCAAAGACTAACGGGACCGATTGCCACTGTGTCCCCACCTACACAACCAGGGATGCATTCTTAATAGTGGCAGAAGGGACATCAAGGGGAAGGGCAAGGATGCTGGGGAGAGAGAAAGGTGGTTCATGAAGTCCATGTGATTCATAACATTCATAAATATCTATCCTTAGTTGTCTGTTATCCCCAGATTTTGATAATATCTCTTAATCCCCCTAAACCATCCACCTCTATGGGCTAGCCTTCAACCATTGGGCCATCTACCATTTCCAGACCAAGACTGTCCTAAACTCCTCATGTTCTTTCGATCTTTCACTAATAGAAGACTTTACCAGCCCCCAGCTCTTCCTCCGCTCCAACAGCAAGAACTCTTTCCCTAATCAGTCCCAAGCCACCTYCCACCCACACTCACGGGCACCTTAAATCAACTTGCCTGGTTTTGCCAAGAGCAGCTTAGGGAGAACATCCCATCACCTCTACCTGCGASGTGGTTATAGACACCTGGGGAAGGTTACTGCCTTTGATTGGGATTACTTGATTTGGGAGAGGATAAATGTCTGCAACAGCAGCCAAGAGTGATGCCCTGATCCCAGTGCATAATTTATCCCAGACTGGCTTTCTGGAAAGGTGCAGGGCTACAAAAACGGGTTTTTTTGAGGTAGATTGAGCTGAGATACAAGAAACTTCCATCTCTGTTCCGGAGCAGATCTGGACTTTCTGCTCTTCATTTCCATGCCCAGCAAACTTAAAATCAAATGTCAGGCTCTACTATCTGTTCAGATCACAACAGACGCATCTGGAAGCCAGGCTTTGCCCTGAAAACMACCCAAACTGGCTCTGCAGTTGAAGACGAGGGTGGAATGTTCTCATCGTGGAGCCAAGGCTCTGCTGCGTGAGCACAAAAGGCAGTTGGTAGGACATCAGCTTGTGGGAGTCTCCGTAGTTAAAACAAGGAAAAGTTAAATGTCACAGTCTCCACTGCATCAAATCTACCAGTGTGGGGACAACTCATTTAGGCTCGGTGCTAGGTTTAGCCACCGATCTGAATGCAAGATCTAGATACATGGAGAAAAGAGAACRCAAAGTAGCAGGTTTTAAATAAGGGAGAAATCATACAGTTTACTTTAGTCTCCTCCCTCTGTGGTTTAATTTGTCTTCACCATGACGCATCAGCTCCTATCAGCTAAACTCAACTGCAAAGTCTTCTACCTGAGGGGAACGAGAGGCACGTGGTCCCCAACGCAGCGATTTGGACCCTGCCCTTATTTCAACTTGACGGCAATATCAGCGTGACGAGGCTGAGGGCCGGTTACAGCCGTGTTGGGTGACAGCAGCCACCCGGACACCCATCCGTGGGTCTCACAGGAACCTAGACACGCTCCCACCCGCTCCTCCCACAGCGCACGGCCACCCAAAATCAAATTAAGAGTCTGGTTGAAATGTTATTGGCAACTTAATAAGATGCTAATGCCACTGCCACTGCTAAGACCTCCGTCAATATTTTTCTCAGCCGAAAACCCASCCTTTCAAAAGTCAGCACCGTTCTAAAGAGGCAGAGGGAGTGAAAAAGTGCTCATTAATCATCATGCCACAACAMCACTGAGGGCTGATCGGTGCCGTACACCTTTTCTCACAATAGTATGCAATTTAATTGCTTTAAAAAAARAGAAAAGAAAACTTTTAATGATACAGGACCAAAAGCTGATCTTMGTAACATCTTTTCCACKTCAATGAAAGCACACGGTTCATAGYYGATGCAAAGGCGTGASTCAAACACTTTAGAAAAGGCAAATATATTGCAGACCTCAGCCACACCAGATATGACACTTTCTGAAAAGGTCCAGTAAAACACCTATCTACCCTCAAAAAAAAATGCCTTCTACCTCTCTGTCTGGCCAAGGTGTATTTTTATATCAGAGGGTTCTTTCCTAGGGTCTTCTTGTCTGTAAGAGCCTGCYGGTGGCATGTTTATGGATCAAAAGAGGATGGAAACACTGATTCCTGGCTAGTTAAGTGAAAAGACAAAATGGATGAGGACACAGAGTCTTCACAGAAAACAAGGGTCAGAAACAGCCAGATGTTCAAATAAACATGACTGTGATTTTCGGAAGCACTCGGTGTGCAGRTTACACTGTGGGCAACCTGGGTGCAGGTTACACTGGGGGCACCTCAGCAGAATCGCACCAGATGCCAGGCACTTTTCTGGAATATCAGATTTTTACTGGTGCATCCTCTGGTTTGTGTGGAGATTTGGAGCTGGACCTTTTTGTAAGTCTGATCCAGACCATAAGCTTCTGAAACTCCAACCCTGTATGGTTACTGCAGAATTAATAAGAGTGCAGCATCCAGACAGGACATGCAGAGATCCTCCGTGAGAAACCACGTCCAAAAAATCAATGAATGGCTTTTGTATTTGTGCCATCACTGATAAAGGACTCGTTTTAAGAGTAATTCAGATCACTTCTGCTGCCACCACTTATAATGTATGTGCACGTATAAAGTAATTAGCAGGCTTTATGTGCAAAAAGAGCCGCRCAGTGACATGAAGACTTTTGAGATGTCTCCAAACAGATGAACACCCTGCACACAGACTATTAAATGCAACCACACTTTCATATCACTGGACTTTGCGGTCAAATTCTCTGGTCTTGGCATGCCTTTTTCTTCCTACAAGGGATTTACAACTCATAAAATGACCTCCCAGCTTGTGAGATGGCAGGTCCAGGTGGTCTTGCTTTAGCAAGCTTTCTCAGGGAGGGCTTTACTAAAATGTTATTTTCTCTCAGAGCAAAACGTTTGGTCCAGGGAAGCACACCTCACCTTGTTGGGAATATTTACCTCCATCTAAAAGGTTATTCTGCTCCTGTATCAGAGTGTTACATTTCTGGATTTTAGACAGTACCTTAAAAGTTCCTCTGGGATCACCCTTCCCAAAGATGCAAGTGTCAGTGTTGATTAGACTTCCTAGAAGGATATTTTCAATGCAAGTGGTAAATTTTTATAATCTATTAAAATTCTGGGAGGAAAAAAAAACCTTAAAAATGCTTCGAAGGTTTCAGGTCACGGACAGATCTCCTGTTAGAACTGCGATTGCCAGTGAAGAGCCTGTCACCCCTCCCAGGTTGAACACCCGGGATGTCCGACCCTTGCAGGCTGCAGCTGAGGAGAGTGCGAGCGATGCCCGAGGTGTCCTGTGCAGAAGACCCAGGCTTAGTGAAATCAGGAGACTTCATTACTGCTCAGGATTCATCTYGCGTAGCTGCAGAAAGGCTCCAAAGTCCAACGAGCCAAAAGAACAAGAGGGAAAAGGWGCTATTTAGGTGAGCAGATATTTTTACATAGGGAGAGAAAACAAAGAAATGAGGTAGGGTCACAGAACAGGTCGATGGCAGAAACAGAAATAGAACAGAGCTAGCTCCTTCCCAGCTGGTGCCCTGTGCACAACAAGGTCTCCAGCTGGAGCAAAGCATATCCCAGAAAATTTGGCTCCATATATGCCACCTTTCTTCCTACAGCKTCCATTTCACAAAAGGAATTCAAGGCTCACTCTTGTGTCACAGCATTAATTGAATGTACATTTATTTTGTATACATTATCTTCCTTTTCAAGCACCTCAATATGTCTGAGAATCAGAGATAAAAAGAGATAACACATTAGTCACATTAGTGATACAGCAGCTCCCAAAGAGACAGTGCTGGTACGAAGAACATTGGATTCTGGCTATGATATTATTATATTGCCTTCTTTGCTGCACACTGTTCCAGTAAGTATGAGGATTATCTCTTGTCTCCCAATATATAGATGAGGTGCAAAAAAAGAAATGCCTTTTTTTCTTTTCTCAGTAGTTCTAATCTATTTCTGCRTAGGAAGACAAAAACCTGCCCATCTAAAATACCATCTTTACCCTCTTTTTCTCAAGATAGCATCTCTGCCTGACCCAAGGGAGGGAAGAGAAGGTGAGATGAATTTGGAGATGAACCAGATGKTCATCTTAATTGATGCAGGGGTCTCCTTTGCAGCGCCCCATGTCTGAAGGTGGACATTCCCTTATGGAGATGGCACATCCTCCAGGCTTGCTTCTCCAAGGGTGAGAGCCTCCCTTGCTGCTTCAAGGAAATTCAAGGGAGAGAGCGTYCTGGAGAGGAGGCAACGTCCACACAGCAGGAATAAAGCTAGACTCAAATACGAATATCTGTCTTTGCCACGGAAAAGGCAAAATATGTCCAAAATTTCAGAAGTTCCCTTGGGCATAGCCAGCTGAGAGAAGTGTCTGGGCAAGGCAGAGGCTGCTTCTCTGCAAAGCAACACGGAGATGGAGCAACCTGTCCCGCAACTGTGAGGAGGATCAGCACAGCTGGAGAGRCTGGAGATGACCAAGCGCAATGTCCAAGCTGGGACAACACCAAAACCATCTCATGCCAAAGGAAGCCCTTGGCATCTGCACAGTGTGAGGCCAGGAGTTGCAATCACTTCCCYAGTCATGCCCAGCTCCATGCAGAATCCCATCCTTACGTCCCATCCAATATCCCATCCTGCTGCTGCCGAYCCAGCAATAAAACCACCCTTCCTTGTCTAGCGAGTGTGGAAACCCTCTCCCTCGTCACCCCAAATGTTCACTTAGAAACCACACACCAGCATTAGCGCCTTGCTCGAGCACTTCTCCCCTGCAGATTCCCGYGCCGCCTTCTCCGGGTGCCAAGCGRRAAACAATACGGATTCTGCCATTGTCTTCTGTGAAGGSTGGCGCGCGCRGGGGGATCATTACGGTGCCGCCCGGGACATCCTAATAGGCTCCTGTCCCAGCAAACAAAAGTCGTCGCAAGGCGATGGGGAGACAAGTCCTACTTAGGATGTCACCCAGAGACAGGAGCAGAAATAAAGGCAGGAGCCGGCGGGGAAGAGAAGAATAAACATCTGTATGTTGGGAATAACAACAACATTTCTGCTGCCTTGTCTTCCTGAAAGCTGCCTTAAATTGTGCCTTGTGCAGAGCAGCAAAGACTCTGTGTGTGTGTGCACAGATGGGTTTATAATAATATTAAAAAAAATCCATTGAAATGCAAAGTTTAGGATTTTCCCCTCCCCCTCAAAAATAAAAAGTAATTTTTGACAAAGAAAACTGGTGCAGTTCTATTTTTTTCCTGATCTTTTCAAGTGATGCCCCTTTTTTTAGCCATACAGAGTAAAATGTAGGATTCTTTTCAACAGAGAGAGGGGTATATTTCTGGAAATGTGCTCTAGCTGGCACCATTAATCCATCATGGGAAGAGCAGGAAAATCAAAGATAGGAAAAGATCCGCCTCCAAAGCCAGTGCAGCTCTGCAATGGGAGGGGTTACTCCTGGTTTCCAGGATTTTCCCAACAGGACCAGGGTGGGAGGTCCTGGTTGGGAGCACGTCCCATCCCTATGCCGGGAGTAGGGCAACGTGCAACGGCTCCAGTACAAGGAGCACCATTTGCCTCATTCCCATTGCACCCATCACTCAAGTACCTATTTCTTTCCCTTACAAAAAAAAAAAAAGGAAGATTGGGCATTTTTTTGACAAATCGAACCCAAGTTGCATCTACATCGGATTTACCTTCTCAYGCTCCACTGATACCTGCGACTTGCACGAGTGTCATTAGACCTACACGCACGTGGATTAATAATAACAATTGTACTTGCAATTAATTTTAAAGCCCACCATCAATCTTTCTTAGAATCCAATCTGATGCACYGCCACCGGGCAGGAGCACGTGCACTGAATTTCCTTTCCCCCCCCTTCTTTTTTCTGCTTACCAGCACTGAACTGGTAGCAAATAACCAGTCACTTTGGGCGCCTTATTTCCAGGCCAGACCCAAAGAGTTAAATTCACCATTGCAGGAAGACGGGTCGCCATCCAAGCCCAAAACAYCAGTCAGTAAACAGAAGTGCACAAAGCCCCTCTCCCTCACGCCACCGCCGTTACTAGCGGAATTAGGAATTAATGACAAGATTAAAGCCACCATTTTAATTCATCAGACAAAGCTGGTTATCGGCAGAGCCATCRGAAGCAGGTGGCCAGCTTGCTGGCTACCATGGACACAACGGCCACTGTAATGCAAAGTGGACGGCGAGGTAATAACTCAGCCGATAACCCCTGACTCACTTATTCAGTTGCTAATTCGCTCTGCGTGCATGAGCCGTAACCAGCATTTAAAGATGTGCTATGATATTTAAAGCCTAATTTATTCTCTTTATTAAAAATGATATCAAACAATATTTCACTCTCCCTTTTGGTGAAGATTAACTGTTTATGATCCTTGTGTATTACGTGGGGCCATAACCATTACTCACGTCAACTGGTCGGCTGCGGCATCGGAGGCCCTGGAGATTAATAGTTGGGCTGTTATTTGTTAAAGCTGGGGAAGTAGCATGGAAGGGAACAGCCTCGGTTCTGAATCAACTTTACGCCAAGCAAAAAAACCACTTTTTGGAATATGATTATTTATAATGACCTTTATACTTTGATAACRGCTTTTATTGGAGGAAGAGGCGTATTTTGGAAGCCGAGTTCAGCAGAATAGATCCATGAGCTCCAGCACACTGTGCTGATGCCGCATGGAGCTCCACTCCGGCACTGACCAGGAAGGCAGAACCATAGGAGAGCATGTCATCTTTACCTGTAAGTCCATGCTGGAAGCTCATAGGTCTCAGCTGCATTGATATACGTCACCCAAAGAGCTGTGGAGCAGCYCTGGATTCCCTTGATCCTAAAGGGAATTCCATTTAAAGATTAAGGTAAAACAAGCAAGTGAAGAACCCATTGCTGGGGCTGCTGATTGACCACATGGAAGTGGATGCTCATCTCCTCCAAGGAAAATATGGTCCCAATGACACCAGGAGATTCTAGCTGGAAAGCAGGAGAGAAAAACAGGGAACAAACCAGAAGGACCTATTGGAAGGAGTGACCCAGCAGGAGCYGCTGGGAGAAAGGGGTTGAGGTCAAAGAGCTGGAGTTGGGACRTTGGTCCCAGCTCTTTTCAGGCTCTCCCCAGCCATAAAACGGGGACAACAACATGTTCCTGAGAGCACTACTGCTTATCTGGGGAAGCGACGGAGATAAAGAAATTAAAACAGTGCTGGAACAGATTCGCAGGGAAGAGGGTCATGCGACAGCCTATTCAGATGGCTCCTATTATTAATATGTAAAGCTGTCATACTTCATAAGATCACATCCAATGTAATCAAGAGGATTTAGTCCACTAATATAGCAGCAGTCACACCAGATAAGATTGCTTATAGGGATAAGTGTACATTTGTCGCTCCATTTTAATTAAAAAAAAAAAAACCTTAATAAAAGGTTGTAATGATAAACTGATAAGCAATTGCGTTCTCCCCTTTTCCCAGTAGGTTACTGCACAAAACTCACATTGCAATTAGAAAACCTCCCAGAAGACACCATAGGACATACATCAACGCTGGCTCAGCAGCACGGAGTTGCTGGTCATCCCATTTTGTATGTTCAAACGCTGCTAACTAGATTCCTTCTCCCCCTACCCTGGTTCACAAATCATTTTGCCAGACAGGGAACAACCCGGAGTGAATTTATTTAACACGTCCTGGTGTTATGACTAAGTGGGAAGAAAATKCTCTCTCTCCAAAGAAAACTAATTGAAAATGCAAGTAATTCCAGCAGGACGGCGAGGCTGGACGGCGTATTCCTCACCACGCGCGGGCTCCCTCGGTGCTAACCCTGCTAAACAGCCCTCCCCGCTCGCTCCGGCCTCAAAGTGCCTCTCTTCCCGTTTCTGGAGATAAATTACGCGGCAGTTTGACCCGCTGCTCCAGCCTGGTTGGGTGAGAGGTGCACGCCGATTCATACAGGCGAGCATATACGTTCACGTAGCAGCATGAAGAGGCCTGCTGCTATTGAAATTCCAGATCATTTTGCAGCTGCAAACTGTAATAGCCGTAATAATAAACCAGAAGCTGTGCTATCCATTAAAAAGAACCCCAGACACTCCAGCGTGTTTGTTTTGCCTCTGCTTTGAAACGTTCCGCACCAGCTGAACTTCTTGTTCACAATTCATTAAAGATGCCCTGCATCTTTTCAGGCACGAGCTCGTCTACCCAGAGATGAGAGCACCAGATCAGCAGAGGACAAAAGCCACGTTCTGCCTGTGGGGTTTGTCACCAGCACAGGGTGCAGTACATACTACTCTGCATAGGAGCCACTTTTCTATTGATCAAAATCCAGAAGCACGTGAGATAGGAGCTTAGTTGACTATAAGGAGAAAGAGAAGCTGCCTTGCCACRTGCATGGGTCTGGCTCCACCACGAGCAACCCAAAAAGCACCAGACACCATGGCTTGGATGCAGCTCCAAAGCCAACCCTTAACGTCTCTAGGCTAGGGAAGAGGAACAAGAGGTGGCCTGCAAAAACTAGGAGCCTCCAAACGCATCGGTCGCACCGACCACATCGTGCTCGGATTGGGTCTCCGTTGCTCATCGCATCTGCTGGTTCGTGTTCCAGCTCCTGCCAAAGCCGACATCAGACACATGTGCAGCACATCTGGCTGCCAGATAGAGGTCCAGGAGAGAAGAAAAACCTTGCTGTAGGTGACTCAAGAAACCTTGCCCCAGAAGCCCTCGCTTCTGAGTCCCTGGTGAAGCCTAAACACCCGGAATAAGGACAGGGAGAGCCATACAACCACAAAAACTGCAATTTAAGAATCCTAGTGCACCTTCAGCAGCRACAAACCAGGGAGCAGCGACCAATATTGGTGATGTCTTGATGTTGCCTTCTGCCGTATTGGGCCATTAACTGCTTGCGATCAGCAAAAAAGCTACACTGGGTTTTACGAACCCCAGAACAACACTATAACCCTAGAAGAGGATAGCGACATTTATTTATCAATAATTTTTTTTGCCTTTTTTTTTTTCTAAAGTGTGCCAAATTAACACAATAATGGCAATGTTGATTTTTTTTTATCTCTACTTTTCAGTGAATATGAATGCTCAACYCTGGCAGGGCTTAACTTTGTGTATGAAGAGGGAAAAAAACCCCTGGTAAATATGTTGTTACTGATTTAAAAATCTATTTGTTCAGTAATTTCTGCTGGAGCCATCATTATCTTGCCAAAGCAGCTGCTGGAATATTAACTAGACACAGCAGTAACAAGTGGAATATAATTAGCACTCCTTGTTCCAGTGAATTTTCAGTTTTAACTAGGAACAATTTGCAATGAATCTCTGCGCTGTTGTAATTAACTTAACTAATGCACCACACATCCCGATGATGGTACAGAGCACTGCCGGAAAGCACCGAGGGCTCTGCGGCTGGGGCAGAACTATTGCCTCATTCCGAGCGGCTTTTCCATGCAGAGGATATCCCAGGATATCCCTCCTGGCTCTGCCCAGCCTCTTTTGCAGTTAAATCTTGCAGTGCCTACTTGTGAAATGGCAAAAATTGGAGTGCAAAGGCATTTCCAGCCATGCACTGGCTGTTTTTCCAGTGCATCTTTGCAACGAGTGCTTCCAGTTTGCAAAMCCTTTTCCAAGGATTGAACTAAAAGCAGGAGGGCAGGAACCTTGGCTTCTCCGGAGCCCCTTCCTGCAAAGCTCTGCATCCCATCAGCCTTTCCTGCCCAACCAGTGCTGTTGGCGTCAGCTCGAGCAGCTGAGGAAGATGCTGTTAATTAAAGTGAATTGCTCTGGTACCCCCTGCACGCTGGGCTTCACCTAGGCCAGGCCTTCCTCCCCTCACCACCATCGTGTTCCTCCCAGCCATCTCTCACTTGATTTACTCTGCAGACCGAYGTGATCCAGCGCTCCCACAGCATTTCTGGAGTGGGGAGCTCTTCATGGGGCCACATCAGCCCCATAACTCCCTGGAGCAGCAGCTCAGCTCCGAACTAGGGTTCACCACAGTGAACTCCAATGARCAGACCTACCTAAGGTATGAGAAGGACAGAAATAGTGCTAACTCCATCACAAAACACCACATTTCTTTGGCTTCTCAGCGGTCAAGCTAATAATCAAGTACTGAGATCAAGAAACTGTTCTTCCAAAGCATGAAGAGTGCTAGGAAAAAAAAAATCCTTTTAAAAACCCTGACGGCACAAACACAGGACAGAAATAAAACAAATATAATAGGAAATCTGCTACTTTTATAAGCCAGGCCGAATGCTACAAATAGCTRCTCAAGCAGATACTTAGTCATCAACGTGGAGAATAAAGATTAAAAAGGAGGGAGGAATGTGGTGGGGATTGGGAAGAGCCACTTTCATTTCTATAAATACTGCCTCTTGCCCGCCTTCCTCTAGCAGCAGGGAGCTGGGCAATGGTCCATCCTCAGGCTCCTGTGCTGCAGCCTTGCAGAAAGCAAGAAATGAAGCTCCCAACATGGCACAAACTCTCACTCAGACGTGAGATCCCCAAATCCAGCGAAAAATCCTGTAGTCGAAACGACGCCAGGCGAAAAGTCTTTGGCTGGAGACAATGTCCCAGAAGGCAGCAAAGGGCAGGGCGTTAAGCTTGCAAAATGCAGGTGTTGACACCCAGCTCGTGCAGCGCTTTGTGCCTTCCCCTCTCCCCCATCAGGATCCCGCACGCGTGGCCATGCATCCCTGCAGCACACGGGAGCCAGGTGGGTTGCTGAAGCGATAGATGCAAAATTCATCCTGTTTTGGGGATGTTTAAACATTCGGAGCAGGAGTGGAGCCGGCTGCCGGCTTAGCTGCCGTGCTCCTGCTTGGAGCTGCTAAGGTTCAGGCTACAGCTTCCAAACCGCATCCACGGTCAAAGGAAATCAGTACAGGTTGGACACAGATTATCGGTTTTTTGCTTTTTTAATATTGATTTCCAGCTTATAGATCCATCTATACTGGAGCATTTTACAATTTATTCTCCTGAGCTTGACCAAGGCTGTTGTGCATAAAGGAAWATCCTGGAATCCAAAGGGAAACATCTCCCTGCATGCTTGTGCCTGTGCACRCATACACATATTATTTTGAAAAATGAATTGACAGACCCCACTACGAGATCATGTTTGTAGGCTGAATTTTCTATCATGTTTTTTCTACAAGACCAAATCAAGACATTTTATGCTAGAGTGGCAAAAGATAGGAATAACCTAACCCTGYGCCAGGCAGCCTGCGCCTGCCGGCACAAAGAGCCGAGGAATCCGACTGCTTTCTCAGCAGATACACGTTCCACCCCTGCAAAAATGGTGTAATCTGTTTTTGCTGTAACTGGAATTATCATGATGATGTCAGGGCTGCGGATGGCGGTGTCAAGAAATCAGCTGAGCCYTTGATAACGGCATTTACACATTTGATTTCTTTTTTTAAATTCTTTGTGCTTGATGATTTAAAATCCRTGGTTTATTCTAGAGCAAACGCATTGCATGTGGGCTGTGAGCACCCTTGTATTCTGACACAGGAGCAGCAAAKGCTCTTCTCTATTGTCAGCCATGGCTGTCCGAGGCCAAAAGAAAGAGGTCACCCATAATAATAAGGTCAACCATCACCATGGTATCTGAGCACCATTTGATTTAAAGAATGCTGCGAGAGTCTATGGAAAATGTAGAGGCAGCCGAGGAAAAGCACTCAGAGTAACTTCAAAAATAATTTCAGTGTAATTAAGATCTGCCACCAAAATGGATATTCCGGATCAGAGCTCATCTGCGGAGAGGCTGCAGGTACTACGCAAGTTAGTTCAGGCACARTTATGCTCTTGCATGCGATTCAGCAGCCAAACGCACAGAAATCAGTGGAGCTCCATCAGTACAGACTCTTTCCAGGGGGAGAACGTTGCTTAAAGACACAATYGCACCCACCACCAGCGCTGCCGCCTCCAGTTTCTGTGGGTGCCCGGGARAGCTCTGACCTGCAGCACTGCAGCAAGGGAGGGGAGGGAGAGGACGGAAGAGGGAGCTGCTGCAACCTCCCTGCATCCGCAACAGGAAACACACTCAGGAATTCCTTGAAGTTTCGCCATTTAAACGCACTTAAGGAGCTGTGTTGGGGAAGATTGATGTCATTTCTTTTGTTACTGATGTCTCGTTTAAGAGGAGCTTTGTTTCCATCGCTAACAACAGAGGCAGAAGGTCCATGATCCAGTGGTGCAACCACCACAGGGGCCAATACCAGAGAAAAGGCAAAGATGTCACAGCAGCCAATTCCTGGGCTTGGGGGGAAGCTGGAAAGCCCTGAGACATGATAGTATTTCTGCTAAAAGAGGAAGGAAAAGGAAAGGTCCTCGAATGGTYCCCCTGTGCCTGCTGACCAGAGCTGGAGGCTGTTTCAACCCAAGTCCTTTCTCCTGCTCTACCATGGAGCAGCCCCAGCCAAGTGAGCTGGACTGACACACAGGWTTAAAATGGGTGCACCCATGTGATTGAGCATTTTGGTGAATGGAATCAACTGTGGCAGCACAATCAACCCAATCTGAAAAACCACTGAAGTGGGTACCCGTTTATTAAAGATCAAAAACCCAGCTCTTTTTGGAGGAGACCCCAGGGAGCAGCTTTTGGAGGATGGTTTTGCCCAAGMTGTGCCTGCAAATCCTGTGGGCAGCCTTGCTGCTAGCAAAGATGTTTATCTTCCATGCACTGTAATTCATTTCCCAGAGGGCAGGTACGCCTCTAGGGAAGACTCACTTGGTCATTAATGTAGGTTTATCAGGGCTGATTACGTGCTATGCTGGTATGAAGCTGTAAATATGTTTAAAATTGTTCCTGATTGGAAATCAGGAACAATCAGGCAGGGGTCCAAGCTGCAGGGAAACAAGCATGGGGCAGCTCTGGTGCCTTTTTATGATCCCTGACATACAGTAGCCTTTGATGTTTATTATGAAATATTATGATTTAAGTGACTGCAGCAGTTCATGAAAAATGACCCCTGTAAATGCTGCCTGGGAAACTAGATTCAGTAAATTAGCACATTCCTTAACATGATCCTCCTAGCTGTATATTGTATGTTAACTTAAATGTGCCTAAATGGACAGTTCAGTAGCCTATACATAAAATCTTTAAATGATTATCCTATTAAGGACCATCATTGCAGTGGTTTAGTCTTGTGCTGCATCATTTATGCAAATGGGAGGGAAACTGAAGTCACTGTTACTTTTAGACAAAGTGCAAATAAGCTTTTCATTGCATATTAATGAATTGCTAATACCACAGCTCTTCCGGACCCATCTTTATGCAGATTATTGTAATGCTATTTGCACAGTTGTATAATTTGAACTTTTCCATCTTGAAGCGCCTAGACCAAGATCTAAAAACAAAACAAGAGCTGATACCCTAGAAGCTAAAACAAAGCACAGATCCTTCCTGTAGAAACACAGAACTGAAGCTCAAGACTTGGCGAACGCATTCAGTTCATTGTATTTTGTGCTAAACACACGGAAATTATTTTTAATGAGCTCAGTGTAAAATTTGGCAGACCTAAACTGCAGCCCAAGAAAGTATTTAAGCACAGACTGAAAWCCATCCACATTTGAGATGATTCTTGATTTTAAGCACATGTTTAAACCCCACTGAATGTGGTGACACACTGACATATGTTTTAGAGCTTCTCAAGAAAAAATATATTCTTGATTCAAGACTTTAGAGAACACTTCCCATCTTTGAATACAATCCTGAAACCCATTGCTTCCAACTCACACCCAACTCGAGCAACGGAAAGTGATCCCAATGTCCTCAGGTTTCAGAGGCAAAACTACAGACAAAACTGCAACTGCTCACTGGCTCTAACAGGAGAAATCTCAGGTCCAGAGATAGAGATCAGAGATGATAGAGATGCTAGAGTGCCTAGCATACACGTGTCCAGATCCACAATGAACACGGGTCCACCCCTGAGCACTGTTGTTGGTCTCCTGGAGAAGTAACAGGTCTCTTATTGCTTAGACTTGAGCCTCTTTTAAGGACCATTATGTGCTTTGAACCGCTAAAATGAGAAAGAAAATTTGTGCACAAGTGCCATAGGTGTGACTAAACCTGGGTGAAATCCCAGCTGGTGCCCTGCTCTCTGCCCCCAGTGYAACAAGGGGCAGATGACAAGAGATGCGCCAAGGCTCAAGGCAATGATCTGGCCTCAYTCCTTCCCATGAGTCAGCTGGGAAGCCCATTCTCCTCTCAGGAGGCTCAAGAGTCCCATGTCTGCCTCAGGCAAGGAGCTTCTTGGTATCAAAGGAAACAGAGTTTGAACCAAAGGGCAGTTTTAGTCCATTTCTCTATTTTTGGGGTGTCCAAGTGTGTCTCAGTCATGATCTAACCACAGCAGGAAGACTGCCTGTGATGCCACCCTAGCAGGACTTGGGCAGACCTTCTACCCCAGGGCTCCATCAAGCCAAGGTAGCCTCTACCAGCCAAGGTGGCTTCTACCAGCCAAGGTGATCTCCTCCAACCAGGTTGGACAGCCACAAGCAGTGACAGAACCATCATGGTTGGTGAACAGCTCTCTAATATCATCTTCAAAAGCCATAGAGAAACTCTACAGTTACCATCATTAGTATCCTCTTTGCCCACATTCAACCATCTCCTGTCCTGGTATCCCTAAAAACCTCACACCACCCCAGCAGCTCACAGCTTGTGCAAGAATCACCAGTAGCATTAAAGAACACTGAGACAATTCCAATGGGGAATATACCTCTTAGGCCATATTTAATTTAGAAACATAATATTAACTGCAATATTACATACCAAATACCTGACAAAGGAAATTTAGGTCTTGTCCAAACCATAACTTTGAGGAGGTCATTTTTTTTTTTCCAGGTAGAGATACCTATGCTTTTGTTTCCTTTTATAAAGGATCAAATTAACTTTGGACCATTTATTGAGGCTCTCCYCCTTTTATGTTTAGCACACAACGTTGTTGATTACAGACTCGCTTTATGGGTAAAGTAACCAAGAACAATGCMTGCATCATAATGAAAAAGACGTGCAGCATTTTACACTGCATAATAAATGTGTGTCCATATCAATGTAAAACATACAAATGGCAATAATTTAACACTGAATATTTTTCTGACTTTAATTAAAATAAACTAATAAAGATTTCAGAGATGCATTTGCTTTAATAGAATGCAGAGTTATAATTGGTGACCTATTTTAAGCAATTTAATTTCCCATGACCTGTTTTCCAAATTAACATAGTAATAGAAGAATGTTTATTGTGTTTGGGAATATAAGTTTCTCCTTCAAAGATGTCATATGCCTTTGTGATTTGATTTAAAGGTGTATTCTTTTATTAAAATGTTCATATAAAGAGATTGTAAATTATGTAAATGTTTCTTTTTATGGCATYTAATGAGCCTAGAATTTTAAATCAAAGCACAATCAAAGAAAATAAACAAGGACATCCTGAAGATCCAGAAGATCACTTGAAAAAAATTATATATCAGCTATACTGAATTAATTTGAATCTCCTTTTGTTCTGAAAGCATGCATAGGCAGACTTCCTCCATCTACTTTATTACATCTGTGTATTTTTACAAAATAGATATGTATTTTACACACACAAGCTCAGCCTGCTTTAAGATAGAGTTCTTCTGTGAATCTCATTAAACTCCTGAGGTTCTGTGCTCCAAACATTGTTTAGGTGTTATGTTAAAAAAATTACTAAGAGCTTTAAAAATATATATAGCACTTTTAAAAAGCACCATTACTGTCTCGCCAAGCACATGACAGATAGCAGTGTATTCTCCACACAGACATTGCTTTTAAGCAGACTTGTTTCAAGGGGTTTTATTTCTCATCTGCATTCCTGCATATCTCCTCCATACTATCCCCTCCATACAAACAATCCTACAGGTGTGGTATTTTTTTAAGCTGTTTGATCATGCTGGAAAGTTGCAGAGAGAATCATAGAATCGTTACGGTTGGAAGAGACTGTCAACTTCATCTTCCCCCCCAAAATGCACCAGTTCCTCCTCCTCAAATCCCRGCAAGATCTGAGTGCCTTTTCATAGGCTGCACACCCCTCCCTAGGTTGCACCTTCTCCAACACCTCCCGAGATGCTTATGACGCCCAAGACACATATTCAACAAGAGGAAACCCTCATCGTGGTGGTCAGTGCTSTAAACGAGCAGATGAGCAGAACACTGCTAACAAGGGCTTGACTGTGGACTAGAGCTCATCAACAATGATGGTGGAGGTGGTGGCYCCTCCACCACAGCAGGGCTCCAGGAACCACGTGGCAGGACTTGCGCAGGATGCCCCCCAGCAGAGGAGATGCTAGATCCCCTCTGTTAAGGGTGTACAGCTGATGCGTCCTATATCAGAGCTATCACAAGTTGCATGGGGACACTTGGCCTCATCAGTACTGTCTGCCCAGCACTGCTTATGACCAGCTGTGCAATGCATGCAGTTTAGTACTGGGAGGAATTTATACTAAAAATACCAGCAAGTCAACCACAGGCATGCCGAGGTGTTCGATAAATGTATGCTTCAAGAGGAAGAGAGCTATATGCACATACATAGAGATGCAAATACTGCCCATGTGTCCCAGGCAAAAAGAGCCCGAGCTATAACGTATCTCAAACTCAAATCCCAATCTTGGAGTGCAACAATTTAAAAATTGCAATCCACAATGCAGAGATAACAGAGTCTTTCACCGCTTGTTAACAGCTTCAACACGCAATRAGTTTGCTCAGCCCAACAGCACCCAGGTGTCCATGAGCAACGGGAAGAGGATGATARCCTAACGGGTGGATTTATTTGCTCTTTATAGTCTTATTAATGCATCAAGGGGCTGAAGGGTTCTGCTGCAGAGACTCCAAGGRAAGGAACGAGGGAGGCTTCGGTACAAAAAAGCAAGGCAAAAGAGGCTTTTCCTCCTAGGATCAAGGCTAACCAAGCTCTGACCAACACCTACCCTTTGAGTTCAAGTCTTGCATCCATCCAGGTATTGCAGGGAGGGCAGAGCAGCTCTCACTGGAGGASGGAGAGGAAAGGGGAAAGCAGGGACCTCTCAAAAGCACTTATTTCTGTACTTCAGGAGAGGAAAGCTAAAGGAATTGTTTCAAAAGCAAAATATCAGCCCCCAAACTGCCTAAATTTCCTGTGATTTATGCATTAAACAGGTAAAGAGCCAGGGCTGCCCAGCCAGACTGGTCCCCAGCAAGCCTGGGTCCAAAGGTGCCAGAAGCGACACCATGGTGGGAAGGGACAAAGTCAGCAGCAACTCCCAGCATTTCCTGATCCYTGGGCACTTGGACAGATTCCCATCACGTTATTCCCATGACATTCCAGTACAGCAAAGCACCTGAGCATCAAAGCACAACCCAGCACCCTGATTTACTCATTTTTAAATGCTCCAAAGGGAGAGCAGGARGAGGGGAGAAGCTCCCTGCTCCTCTCCTGCATTCGAGGGACATCAGGGGACACATTTTGTTGTCTCAGGGCACCCGGGCAGGGATGGCAGCTGCACATTATGTAATGCTGCAGGAGGAGAGTGTCCAAACCCCTAGTGATGACAGCGAGCATAAGGAGGCACCAGGCAGGGCATCCTGGTGGCAGCTYGGGCCCCTTCATCTTTGCAACAAGCCTGTCACATCCTCACGCCCTCTCTGCTAGTCCTTCATCTCCCCTTGAGATATCTGCTCAGCTGATGTCTTATTGCAACCAGTTCCTTASGTGGTCTTTCCCCTCTCCGAGCTTGACCCTGTTCCCCCCCTCATTTGCTCCTTCCTCAATCCAGCAACAAAATACACTCTATTCTAAGGGAAAAAATAAATAAAATCAGTGGTGACCAGCCTGGAATATCCCCTCAAGCGCTCCACCTCGACCTTACGTGCCTTTGGTTAAAGGGATGTTCCACCGTTAATCCAGCTTAGAGCTGGATTAACTTTTAAAGAGACAAAAACGCCCGCAAGCCAAGGAAGGTGATATATTTTTGGCTGGTTGGAATTGGCAGCCTGCCGGGCAGGGTTAGYGAGCAGTGAGAGCTTAGGGGAGATGCTTTTAGATATAAATCCCAATGAAAAAAGAGAGGAATTATGTAAGCGAGGAGCAGCCGGCAGTGCAGGCAGGGCAGGTCGCAGCCTCCAGCCCAGCTGAGCTTCCCGAGGCGCTTCCTGCTGCAGATCAAACCTGCCCAGCATGGGATGCAGCAGCCCATGGTGACCTGGGGATGTGGGTGAGAGGAGGGGGAAAATGCAATTCGGAGGAGGAAAATAGAAAGATGCCAAGTGGAAAAGCATTTAAAGAGGAGGCAAAAATACTAAAATTGATGTCAATGCAAGGCTTTTGGTTTTCCCCTTTCTCTAGACATTGGAGCATGGTGTTACAGAACAGTTTCCCAGTGGTGCTGCTCTAGTGAAACACCCAAGCCTCGTCTCATTAGACCAAGAAAATCACTGCACTCAAGGCAATAGCCCTGAAACACCACCCTGGATGAGCTGGGCATGCTTGCAACGAGCTATTCTGCTTTCYAACACAATATCAGCTCACGCATCAATAGAAATGTAGATTTTCAATGCATCTTTTAAAACAAACTCCAAAGCAGCTTTAACCTCGGCGTGCCTCCCCACAGCCCCTGCAGATTCCTGCAGGCAGGATGCACAGCCGCTGTGTTTACCTCCCGGACCGCCTGCAGCAGCACGGGATTTATGAGGACACGCGTTTCTGGAGCGCGCACCGGCAAGGGGCCGAGCAGCAAGGGCTGCAGCAAACACCCAAACGTGTTTCTTGTGTCATTCAATTAAACAGGGATTGCTGGGCTGTTATTGCCCTTCTCAATATAGTTCCTTAGCTGATGTTAAAAGGAAAACATCCTTCTTATGAGTTTACTGCTRTTGTTATCTATCAAAATCATACAAAGCAGGGATAGTCAGACAACAAGAAAAATTACCTTTGAGTAAGATCAGGTGCAAAGAAAGAGTTAAGATTTACTATGAATTAATCAAACAGCTCTAAATATAAATTACTGCAAGCAGAGAGACGAGTCGTTCCCTGCTGTGTGCCGCACGTGTCCTGCCTGACCCAGCGAGCGCCTTTTCCCACCCGGGATCGCGCGTGCGGCGGYGCATCCTCCCGTCAGGAATCCAGCCGGAGGCGACGGCTGCAGGAGCGCGCTTGCGCTCTCTGCACATCGCAGCCTGCACGKAGGGCTTAGCTTTGAGGTGCAAACGCAGGCTTGGAGTTGGCTGAGCCCCTGCCACAAAAGCAAACGGGCTCCAAAAGGGCTTCCGAGGGGCTGCGTGAGAAATTGCAATTTGTGCAATTAAAAACTAGCCCTGCTAAAGCTCAGGCCCTTTCAGCTCTGGGAAATAAAGAGCCAACAGCCRCTAACATGGCACATTTGTCACTGCAATGCCCACAGTTATTATCTAGCTGCTCCTATAATAAAAGCAGTGGCTGCCTAAAGCTCTGCGTAACTGCAGGCACAAGTCAGGGAGCAGAGCTGGCACCAAGTCAACAGTGGCACCCGCAAGGACATGCACAAAGGAGGGCAGCAACCCACTCTCCTCGTCCAGAGCTGCAGGGACCCGGCCCATTCTGCTAGAGGGGAAGCTCCTCTCCCATGCAGCTCTTATGGCCAAGCTGCTTCACYGATTCCCAAATTGCCCCAGTCCATGGATGCAACCCTTCCAGCTCCCGCCCTGCTCCTGTTCCTCGCTGCTACTCCCCCTCAGCCCTTCYACTTCTGCAAAGGTGAGGGGCACCTTTCCAAGAAAGTCTGCAGAGATTCACTGCAAGAAGAGAGCGGGGAGAGGTGCAAGAGAAAGCTAAATATTGCTATAAAACACAGAGGAATTTAACTCGCCCCTGGTGGTGATGGTTGCTGGCTGCTTTTTGGAAGGGAGAGTGAATGAATATTTGTTTACTTTTATACTATTCCAATTGAAATTTTAGAATATCACAGAAGAATGCAACCTGCAGGAATGCCTTCCATTTCCCCCAGGTTGCAGTCAGCTGCAGAAGGCTTTGCTTTCCAAACCCCGACAGATTTTTAACCGAGTCCTTCGTTTAACCGCCCTGCTCAAAGCGAAGCGTGGCCGCTACCTGCGCCTGCCCTCCTGCCTTACCGAGGAGCACGCGCCAGGCTCGAGTCCCCACGGCGAGTGGCAGAAGCTGCCATATGGAGGTCACCTTGTCCTGCTCCGTAAATAGCTCCTTTGCCCAAGCAGGGAAGGAGCTTCCGTGCGCATTGAGAGGAGGCGGTGCCCGTGTGCACGGTGCCGGTGGGTGCCAGGGCACCACGTGCAGAGCCGGGACGTGCTGGCAGCAGTGATGCCGTTGAGCTGCAGGCACAGGAGGCACCCGGTGACTTTGCCTTGCAGCGTGCCGGGTGCCCTCCAGGGAGCATGGAAAAGTGGCTGCAGGAAACGTGTCTTTGGGGAGGAAAGGTCAACCCCTCGGGCCAGGGATTCTGCTGCAGTGAAGCACTGTCAGGATGTTGAGACCCACAGCCCTACYGCTCCACTGCCACCAACACCATACACAGGACTGTGCCCTATGCACAGGACCAGAGTAGCTGCTCCCAGCTCTTGGGCTGGGAAAAGGACTTCTCCCTGCTCACAGGGAGAGCTGGGAAGAGCAAGATGTGCCTCTTGGACACCAGACTCCCTGCTTTACTCAACCATCCAGATACCAACGAAATGCCATGAAGGTGCCGCAGCAGAACTACTGAACCACCAACAGGGTATCAGCTAACTACTAAATGATACCTTCATTTAAAAACAGCCTGGAGKTAAGTCGCTTGGTGCATTAGATCAAACTGATCTCTGCAGACTGCAAGACATGCCACTGTGYTGCCATCACAGCATCCTGAGGTGCAGTCTTGAAAAGGCAAAAATATGCAAAAAGATGGTTCCGGTCRAACAGAAGACTTTAAAGAGTGGGAGGGGATGGAGAGAAAGTCTGAGTTGAACTCAAAGGGGATTTGGAAGGCACCCATTTCCCAGAGGTTTTGGAACTAGAACGGGCCCCTCTTTTGGCCCTCAGCGCTCAGTGGCCAAAAGAGGAGCTGCTTTAGTGGGACACAGCAGGCAGGGGAGGTCTGAGGTCTCGCTCCAGCCAGCGGCAAGGTGGCAACTTGACCATTAACATCCTGTCATGGGGACAACGCCAGCCTGGTCTGCTCAAAGCAATGCCCTGACTATACGGACCCATGAGAGGGCAGAGCCCTCACCCTGTCACAACATCAAAGCATCATTACGGTTGGAAAAGACCATTAAGACCATCAAGTTCATCCCTCTGTACTCCTAGGTTGCAAAGCCCCTCATTGACCTCGATGGGTGCACAGCACCCAGTGTGCCTGCACRGGCGATGCTCTAACTCCTCTTGCAATACTCACGAGCACAGGATGGGATAAAAGGGTTCAACAGATGGATGAATCACGTAGCTGCTCCTTCACCAGGTGTTGGTTTAAGGCAACGCACAGCAATTTTAAACACGCCCCCCTTTTTCCTTTTCCCCTTCACAACTTTAGCTCCATATCCCTCCCCTCCGCAGGCTGGTCCCTCTCCTCCYGCTCAAACACTTTAGGCTGGAGTCTTGATACACATGAAAAAGGCACCGCGAAGCAGCCTGAAGCCCTTGCTTCCTTTGTCCTTGCTCTTGAAACGCAGCACTTGCCGGGCCTCATCACACGAGAAGCCTGTTTTCAGAACTTCGTGTCCTCTGCCACAGATGTTGTCTCTGCCAGAGGCTTATTAACACCTCCGAAGACCAAAGCCCTGCCCGCAAAGGCAGGGTACCTTCTAAAGGAGATGCGCAAACAAAGGAGGTGAATGTTAAAAGCAGCTAATGAGGGGGAGAGAAAGAGAGAAAAATCCTCCACCTTCCCATTGCAGCACTTCAGAACAAGCAGCACTGCCAAGCGCTAAGAACTGGGGATTAAAGAGACGATTTAGGAAGACTTGATGCGGGGAATGGAAATCTCCYGGAAGACATTAAAGAGCACAGAATAGCAGCACACGCGTTGCGGGGAGAGAGGAGAAAGCTAATAAAAATAAAAGTATATATGGACAACTTTGCAAAGACTAAGAGAAAAGCTTTGTGGGAATAATCAGGTGGGTTATTTCCTATAAGGGAAATTTAAATTTAAAAGGAAATTGAAGCAGCRCTAGGGGAAGGGGATGTGCAGAAAGCGGTTTCATTATCACAAGATGATGCACGCTCAAAGAGTTCCGCAAAGAAACCCAGGCCTGTTTGTTTACAAACCTTTTCATTTGAAACCAATCTTCTTAGAGGCACCAGAATAAAGTGTTCAAGCAGAATACCCGCTTCAGTGGCTTGTCTTGCTTTGCAAGCAATACATTGCTTTTGAACCCAACTTCCAGTCTTGGGAGGAATCCTTGGGCAGGGACACACGTTACCGGCAGGAAGAGCAAAGACGCCAGTGACTGCATGAGCAGGGGGATGCCTTCAATGAGAACTGGAATAGGGAGCAATGCTTGGGGTGTGAGAAAGCTCAGAGACCAACAGGAGAGGGAAAAGGGCACCATGACTGAGAGCAGCCAACGGGGCAAAGCGGATACAGCAGCGAAGGCAACATGATGACAGGGAAGAACTGCTGAGATTATCAATTCCTGGCATTATATTCCCCCAGCACTCCCAAAGCCTCCCAGCTTCCATATGGCTCAGACACATACAATAACATGATCGCTCGGAACATTCAGTCCTATAGAGGAGAAACAAGAGGCACAAACACGTGTGCAGCCAAAGCAAAGGGGTGCATCATGTGGAGCTCGTGTCGCACTAGGCTCCCCATCGGTTCCTACCAGGACCCCTTCCCAAGCAGCCAGTCCTGCTCACAGCCCCACCGGGCTTTGGTTTGGAGAGAAGATCCAGAAAGGCTGCTCCATCACAGTGGGCAGCCACAAARCCCTCTTTCCAGCCCGCTTGGGCTTAAACAGATGCAGTTTCATTTTCTGTGATTCTTTTCCAACACTGATAAGTCGGCATCCGTATAACTGGAGACCAGACGACTGAGAAAAGAGTAATGGGAAACTATTTCAGCTCTGCAAACCTGGCCTGCCATCATCTCCCTTTCATAAGGCTTAAAAACACCCAAAACACCCTTTCCTTTATGACTTCTCCAAGTAGGGGATTCTTTCAAGCATAACTCCTTATTTCCAACACCCATCCATCCCGCTCCTCCCTTTTAGCCCCCGTGCTGTCTTGGACGCTCTCTTCCCTCACCCAGGGGTTTATTTTTCCACGAGCAAAAGCCCAATTCCCTGTTTCATGTTAATATCCCTCCACCAGCCTCCTCGAGGAGCAGCCGCACTGAAAGTTAATGAGAAATTCCGGCCCTACCCCTGAGCTCTGCAGAGCTCTGGATATTTCAGGCAACGCTGGGAACCGGCTCTGACCCTTTTCAGGCTCTCGGGCATCTGCAGCAGGAGGAGGAGGAGGAGGATCTGCCTGGCCTACATTTTGCTGCTTGATGCTGCCAGTGCTAATGCTTCTTCCCAGGGCTCTAGACAGAGCACTAGACAGAGCATCGAGCGCTGGTGGCTGCAGCACCTTATGGGGACATCCCCACGCTGAGACCCAACAGTTCTCACCACATGTTTGTGGGCTCCCAAGTGCTGCTTTCTCCACACTTGCTGTTAACATGGGACACCCCAAAGTCCCACAGACACCTTCCCTTGGCCACCGCCTCCCGGTGTCCTCAGGAGCCAGGCGGCTCCGAGCGCGGTGCCGGCGGGAAGCCCTGGCACGCGCGGCGAGGCCGGGGCTCCCTTGTAAGCCGTGCTCTGCCTCTCGGGCAGCCTTTCAGCACCACGGAAACTACACCGTGTTCCCATTCCTTCTCAAGTACCCCGGGTCAAAGGAAGCCCGGCGTCGGGGGCTTTGGAAGCCTAATAAAGTCTTTCAGCCGGAGACCCGCGCGCTGGCGCAAAGTCAGGGAAAACAAACTAAGCCATCGAGCGTTGTTCAGACTGTCAGCTCCTTTTCAGCGCGCGCTTCCTGCCAGCCGCGCGTGCTCGGGGGCTGGCACGGCCAGGGGGAGGCCAATAAATAAATAAAACCAACCCCCCTCGTGGCAGTGAGCCCGTGCAGCGACTGGCTCGGCTCCAAGGCGGCCTCGTGMCGGCCTCCGGGCTGCATCCGCAGGCACCAGCGGCTGCCAAACGCTCCTCGAGCCGCGGGGCGGCTTCACAGCGACTCTGCCCGCAAAGCGCCCCGCGGGCTGGACGGTCTCCAGGGCCTAAACGCCCATTTACCCGCTGCCTTTCGCTCTCCTGGGCTGCAGCCTGGGTCCGGTTTGGCCGAGCCAAGAGGAGGGGGACGCAGGTGACATCTTTCCGCACGCKGTAGATCGGATGCGGTTGCAGGAAATGTGTCCTTTTAAAGCGTGTTCCTCCCCGCCGCCGCGGGGAAGCAGGTAGAGCTGACGGCAGGAAGAGCTGATTTCAGCTCCTTCATGCAGAGCAGCATTTGGATGCCCTCTTAAGGATGCTAGGCTCCAAAGTGCCTCACGAGCATCCTGCCCTCCTGCCTCCATGCAAGAGGCTCACAGTGGAAAGAACCAGGTGGGCTTCGTGTTGGACAAAACCATCCAGCTCTAGGGTATCAGGAGACCCTTCCCCAAAAGGTCTTGGCCTCCCCTTCCCACCTATTTCTTGAAGGAGGATCAGAAAAGAATGTGCATCTAGTGGGTTATCACACATGAAAAGATGTAACCAAATATCCCCCACCAGGATCAGCAGCCATGGGAAAATACATCCCCATCCCACCTCTCATTATCCCTCCTGCCACCACCCATGGTGCTGTTGAACCAACAGGATGAATTTAAACACCCATCCCAGCTTCAAGTGACCAGGAATAGTTCCTCATGTAGGGCACCTCACACCAAGCAAAGCTCTACCTGAGTGTCTCCAGCAATGCAGAGGGCAGGGTCAGCCCCTGCTAGGTAGCTACTGACATGGTTTTGACTTTCCTGTTCTGGCTCTGCCCTCCTTTGCTTCTCCTTTCCCACCAGAAAAGAAAGGCACCAGAAATGAACAGGCAGCTGTGGTCTACAAGGAAGCCACAAGGTCAGGATATAGCCCACCTGAGAGGTCACACAGAAGCAGAAACTTAGTGGGAGCAAAACAGCACAGTCTGCAACCGAGTCACTGAAAAACAAGTCTAGCAGAGGACACAAAGAGCCGTCATCTCAGTGACCTCCCGCGCTGCAGACCAGTCAGATAGGTTTGATACCCCGCAGCTTCGAGGGGGATGAGAGGCAGCTGAGAGCTAGTGCTGAAGATCACGTTAGCACTACTGGATTATTCAGGTCATGCTAAACAACAAATTCAGTGGATTAAAAGAGTCCTGGCTCCTGCTGTGCCGTTTTAACGGTCTGCGAGTTACACTGAGAGCCCGAGGACGCCGCGCGCGCCGCGTGCCTTGTGCAGYGCCTCGTAGGCGGACGAGCTCAGCAAGGGGCATCCGCCTTCCTAAAAATCACCATTGACCCGTTCGTGCTCAGGAACATTGAGAAACCAACGGGCTCACCCAACAGCAACGCGAGYGCCTCTCTGCCAAGCCAAGCAGAACTCACTTTTGTGTCTGCATTGCAGAGCTGCCWCCGTCGAGCGTAGCCCGTGCTAAGGCAACATCCCCTTTATAGCAAACCATGAGCGCACAAATGAGCATGCAGTGGAGGCCGTGGGCAGCCCCTGGAGCAGCCCCCGCTGTCACAGCACTTGGCTCCTCCGTTSCCTCCTTGTCCTGCCCAAGGTGGTCGCCGCGTAGAGCTGCATGGTTCAAGGCACGTCTAGTATCAGTGCAACACCGTCATCTCGCTGCTAACGTGCAACCCTGAGCACTGCTATGGAGCAGAGGCAGCCCTGCTCTTACTGCAGAGGGTTTTGGGGCACTCACATGCAACACCCATCTCCGACCCTCCCAAAGGTTCATCGTAACAGTAGGTGCTATCGTGCAAAGACCGAACCCATGTTACCCATGCAATTAATCTGAAATCATCCACAGTAAAGCTATATTTCAGATGTCAATTAGGAAAAAAGCCTTCGTAGTTGTGACAAGCAAAGACCTTGTCCTGCCCAGGAGAGGAGGTCCCTGGGCAGCAGGATATGGGAGCACCAGATGATGTGGCTATGAGYCTTCCCAGGAAGGGGCTGGCAGGATCCTAGTGGAGGCAAACAGGCATCCTAAGATTCAGTCAGCAAGGTAAAATAGAGCATGTAAATGTAAATAACTTCTGCCTCACAATCAGCATGTCATGGATTCCAGCACCCAGATTCAGAGGCCAATACTAGATGCTGAGGCCAAGTTACAATCCGTGTTGATTGAACGGGAGCAAAGTCAACATCCCATCCATGGGACAGAACCAKATGGTGTTTCTGATTGCAATGTCCTGTTAGACTGACAGCTCTGCAGCTCCGGCAAGATTTGAGGCTCTGCCCTAGTTAACAGCTCACAACTATCCRGGATATCCACCTGGATGCAGCCTACCAGCAGAGATGGTGCTTGACCACCTTCCCCACACAACATGGTTCTCACCGCTGTGCAAAGCTAAGATATAACTATGCTTTTAAACAGAGCTCTATTGAGGAAGTCAAACCAAAACACTACGTTTCAGCAATAGCACAGAGTGCCTGTTCAGTGAGCAATGGAGATTTCTCCACAATTTTCAGACATTTCTGATTTTTGTTTTTGAACTAAGTTCCTCACATGTTCCCATAAAGGCTTTCTTGGAGGCATAAGATGACCAAACTGAACATCCGTTGCCAGCAGATCAGACAGCAGATGGAAGACACCACARTAAGAGGCTGCCCCGAGTTTGCTGTTTCTTTAAGCTGCTGATGGATTTGCACATGATGCAACTAGACACAACACAGCACTCGCATCCTCCTGCATCAGTGACTCTGCACACAGGGGCCTTCCCCATCCTCCTCATCCCCCTGCTCCGGCCCTGCCGTTTGGTTCCACAGTCGGATGCGATCGCATCCTGCRTACAAGCCCAGCAAAACAAAATGCCCCAGTCTCAGCTCATGGAGTGCAAAAATAAGTATGGTTTGCTGGGGTTCTCTGTTGCTCCTCTGTTTTCTGAAATTATTGTTCTGAAAAACAACTTAGTCAGATATATTGTCTGAATCAAGTCCTTGCAGATAGTTGAAAAAAAGCTATTTAAAAAACCCTCCCCCAGACCAAGACACAAACCTTCCTGAACCCCCAACCTTCTCCAGGACTTTCCAAGCCAGTAAATACATGACAAGCTCCAGGCCTCCTGCCAACTCCAGCAGGAAAGCACYGAATCCCGGACCTCCGGGGCGCTGCCATGTGCTGCACGCAGGCAGAACGCCCTTCATCCTGCCTCCCGCATGGGCCACGCATGGAGAGCCACACAGGATGCACAAATCCCTTCCCTATTCCCTGTCCACGCTCTGCCTGGCAGCTGCTATGGATCCGGCGCAGGGCCCCGGAGCAGCTGCGCATCCGAGTGAGGATTCCCGGCATCCGGAGCAGCACATCAGGATGCTCTGGGGCTGCACAGCTTCTCCCCAGGTGCTTGGGATAAAACTCAGGCTGAGCCCTCCTTGGGAGAGGAACCTGCTCTAGGGACACCCTGGAAGGAGTCACCTCGGCAGACCTGAGTGTGGGACCACGCTACCGTGCCCGATGCTGCATTGCCCGGGTACAATTCATTGATCATATATTTGCAATGGACAAGCTACAGCTCTCAGAGCCTAGCTGGATGGAAGCAGAGAGACTCGACCTGGAAATCATGATCAACAAAATATGATCACACAAATAAAACTGACTTTAGTTACACCTTTTGATTTTTTTCCTTTTACAAACACACACTACTCCATAGAGCTGTATAAGTGGTTTTTTTGCAGACCATTTTATACTACTTAACCATTTTTGATGGCTTTCTGACACCCTTTCTGGAAAGACAGAATTGTCACCATTGCGACTTCCCCCTGCAAAGGRGCTGCACGTGTTTCACATGCACTTCTCTTCCTCCCCCAGGAACCTGCAGGTCCCTTTACCCTGATGCTTCCCAAGATAAAGTGAAGCTAATTTAAGGCAGCCTTCCTGGGTACATGTCACTGTTGCTCTCTTCCCACTCAATTTGCACAGCTATAATTACCAGTGAACCTCATTTTATTAATATATTTTGAAAATAAGAAAAAGTTAACAGCACCCCATGCTTAAAAACATCCTCAAGAGCCCATCCACATTCCCCAGRCCCCCTTGTCCTGTTCAGCTGCCACCTCCACCACCAGAAGTGACAGTGACCTGGGCTCCAGCCAGACACTGCTCAAGACCTTGGAGGTCCAGCTCAAGGCTCCAGTGGGGACAGTTGGTCATGGGTAGCACCAGGCTCCCTTTTGCCCACAAAATCCCCCAAAACTGCTGCGTGACAGGGGAATCCAAGCCCGGTTAAGCCTGTTAGGTACAGATGCAGAGGAACAATTTCACAGCCAGTGGGTCTTGGGACCATCAGTGCTCAACATTCCACCCGGGACCCCAAACACTGCACAGGCTCCTAATGGGATTTGGGTGCAATTTGGTACAGAATAATTATGAGGAGAGAAAAAAAAGAGTTTCTATGTTGCTGTATAGCCCAGACAGAGCAAAATACCCTCTGGTTTTTAACATCCCCAAAATACACCCAGAACAGGCAGCCCGAGCAAACCTTTGCTAGCCACCCCGGGGGACGGGGCGGCCTGGGAGCCTCCTGCTGCRCAGGGCACAGGATGAGGCCACCGCTCCYKCYTTGCCTYMMMGGCCKKKRAGGCAARGMRGATSCCCCTGCATGTGCTTTTATTAAAGCATGTGCCTGCACCGGGAGCTCAAAACGACACTTTTGAATAATTTAAGATAACGATAATAGAAACATTAAAAAAAACACCCTTTTGTAGAGCCCAAGCCCTATTCCTCTCAGTTTCTGAATTGGTTTTTGCTTGTAGCCACTTCTGCCTTAAGAGCTATAWAAAAAAAAAATCTCAATAGAAGGCAATACAAGGACATTACTAATGCTTTCTGAAAGCACCTATTGCTTCATCTCCCACACTGATTTCTGCATTCCTGTGCAGCTTCCAGCCCTCCAAAGGTCTTGCAAGACCCCCTGCACACATCCATGGTCCCAGCAGAACAGACCGTTTTGGGGCACTTTCCCCCCACAGCAGCTACACGCTCCCTGGAAGATGCCTGCCTGGGTCAGTGCTGGCTTTGAGACAAGCCTAACTCCAAGCCAAGACTAACCCAACCCTTCGGATTTCCCAGCCTTAGCATTCCTTGCTGGCAAGCTGAAAACAAACCCTTTTCTTTGACCTAAAAAGCGAGCGATGCCGGATGCGACGCAGCTGGAGGCTGCTGGTATTTCGCATCCTGCTTTTTGGCAGGCAGCGAGCGCAGCCTCCTCTCCAAGAGCGGATCAGGACAGCATCTTTTTTTCCCCAGCAACATCTGGAATATTAAGAGGCTGGAGGGGGCTGGAGCCACAGACGGAGCCAATCTCCATCGGGAGCCTCCCCCGTGCACGCGTGTGCACCACAGCCCCCCCATTCCCAAGCCACTTCCATCCGGAGCAGCAGCTCCGGGAGCAAGAGGGATCCTGCAGCTCCCAAAGCAGCCGCTGTCCCGCTCCTGGCARGAATGACAGAAAAAAAAGGAACATTTTCCCCATGGGAGGCGGCTGCAGTGAATCACGTGGTGAATTGCACTAGCGCATTTTTGCCATTTTTTTCTTYAAAAAATAATTTATAAAGGAAAAATAAAATGCAAAGCCCACCCCGATCTGCATTCGGAGCGTATCGGGAGGAGCTCCCAGAGGCGACACGCGCCCTGCCCGCCCTGGCAATCGCCCTTACATCTCTATAGCCCCACGCACATGCCCCACAAAGGCATATTCCCCCCGTTAAGCCTATGGATTACTGGCTGAGGCCTTTGCAAAAAGAAAAAAAAATAGGGAAAAAAAAAAGAAAAAGGGGAAAAAAAATGTTGCCAGGCAACGAGCCAGGGGTTGCTATGGCATTTTCGAGCSGAGCAGCGGGGCCAATGAGCGCCCGGGCCGGCGCAGAGCCTCTAAATTTAATGTCAGTGCCGCCAGGAAGGGAAGCTGTTGAGGCATGCATGATGCTGAGCGCGCGCCTGCTAAATGCGGACAACATGGCCCCCGTGATTAGGACCAGCACACTAATGAATATTCATTGGGCTGATTAAAGCAAAGTCAATTAACTACTTGACTGCTTGATTTTTGCTGGGTTTTATTCTTCTCTTTTAACCGTTTTGCCACTGGGGATGCTCTTGTTCTCCCCTTCATCTCCCTCTTCCCTGCTCTGCGTTTTCTTACGCTCGGCAATTATCACTTAGGGTTTGGGTTTTTTTTCTTTATGCCTTTTCCCTTTTAGCACCAATAACRCCTCCCAGTCACATTTTATGGCTTGTTTTATCCTGCCTCTAAATTGCACTGTTCTAGGGTCACTTCCCCAACCCAGCCATGGCCGAGCTAGGAGGTCACCCATTTCCAGTGCGTGTTTTGTCCTCCCATGCATTTCAAGCCAAAACACCCTCATAAGCCCCGACACGTGGCCAAATCCAGGGGGGATTCCCAGCCCCACAACCCTTTGTCTGCCAGCCCTTGGATGCTGCTTCCATTCCCCTTTCCTAGGCAGGATTCCTTTGGAGCAGCTTGGCCCCAGAGCACCAGGAAACCTTGAGGGATCCTAAAAATAAAGCAGCACTTCATTAAAAAGGGTGTTCAGTGGCAAGAGATGCCTCTTGCTGCGATGCGCCGCACTGGTGCTGAGAACTGCATATTTCATAAAGCGCCTTTTTTTTTCCTTTTTTTATTCAGAAGGCGCCCGCAAATGCTAAAGCATGTGATTAAATTAAAAATAAACGGAAAATTATTGGCCGGAAATCAACATTTGTGAATGCCCTTACAACAAAACCAGGGAAAATGCATTCGTTTGCATCGTGTTCGCTGGCTTATTTTGCAAGCTCTCCACCCGGCTCCTGGGTTCATGCAACTGCTTCGGAGAGATGCACTTGCTTGACAGTTATGCATCCCCTTGAGGGCAGTTATTAATAGAGGTAACTAATACAACTGATGGATAGCRCTGGAAACCTGAGCGCGATCACTTAGCTCTGCAGATTTGTCAGCAATTGGGGTAGAAAGGGGTTTTGTGAGAGTCCTGGACAACCCAGGGCTTCCACCCCAGTGCAAACAGCCCAGGAACCTGCAGAACTTCCCCCATTTATTTCCAAACTGAAAATCCTCACAACGCCAACAACATGCTGGTTAAATTGGGGTGCAGGAAAAGAGCCCAAACCCCCTAAAATTAGAGRGGGGGAAAAGTACCAAGTAAAAAACAGAGCAATGAAATTATACCCGACATAACCAAATGGGAAAGTTTGCATTATTTTTAGCTGCACGCTCAAAAGGAAACAACCAAYTCCGGTTATATAAACTCCATAGAAATACACATTTATTATTTTGCTAAATGATGCACATAATAAATGTGCATGCTGTTATTCATATATAGCTACAGGAAGAGCTAGTGGCTGTGACAGTGTGCCACTGAAATAAAGAAAACAAGGAATTAGGTTTTCATGTGGAATTTGTGCAGGAAGACAACTAGCAATTTCTCTGCATACTCGGTGTGCACAASCCATTGGCATATTAATGTTATTACCCCATCTTTTAATCTTTTCATTTGCAACTAAATCTGCAACACCTATGAGGGTCCTACAAGCCACCCAGGCTCCAGCCTGCACGGGGCAATGCTGATGGGAGGATGGAATTGCAGGGCTGCTATCAAAAGCAAAAACCCGCATAGCAGCACTGAGCAGGGCATGCATTTAATAAACCCAGGCCCAAAGAAAGCCACAACAAATAATCATCTATTTATATATTAAAAGAGGAAGAAAAGAAATAGAAGAATRTGTTAAGCTGCTTCATTAAATCAACAAAATATACTGTTTTTGCTTTAAAAAAAATAGTACATTTTCACCTATGCACAATGGAAGCCTCACAATTTAACATGCAGACACGTCCACAAAACCAGAATAACTCCATTCTTGCAGAAAAMCATTTAGAGAAACGGATTCTATTTGGGTCACTCATGCAACGCAGTCAGCAACCTCGCCGAGCTTTGCCTGCGCTAGGCAAAAAAAGAGAAAAGACAAAAAAAATCCAGCGCAGGGCCAWGCAATGCAGCAGCCGCTGCCATTCCTGGTCACAGGAGGCCAGGGCATTAGCAAGGCGGGGTGGTGCAGGTCAGGATTAAGACGCATTAACAAATTCATGGTGAGGAAGCTCGCCCAGCACCTGCCTGCAGCTCCCCAGCTCTTAGTCTGCATTCCACAAGGATCGAGTTTTCTTTTTTTTTTTTTTAAATTCCTCTATGTAGAAAAAAGTTATTTTAGGTAAAATCTGAACAACCGAGTTTTGGAAAGCATTTTAGTGCAAAAATATGTGCATAGCCAAAAAGAGGGAGAAACACAGAATTATTGTGCTTGCATTGCGGATGATGCYGAGATAAAACAGCCTCAAAGGCATGTATGTACTTGCCTGCACGTATGTACATACACAGCGGATAAATGAGAGTAAACAGCATCTTTCCTGGTTCTAAAATACAGGACAAATTCCGTAGAGCTACGAAAACCCTGCAAATGCAGCACAGAGCTCACGCTCGACCACAAACCCAGCGCTGAGCAGTAAATTCAGGGTTAAGTCTCTGCATTCCCGTCGGATACTCCCAGCCTTTCATCGTGTCTCCATGAATTTTTATTCCTACACACTGGGGTAAATTAAGGCTGATGGTGTCAATACCGACTTCTGAGTCCTATTTCAATGATTCTTCTGTTGCATCTAATTTGGTCCCTTTGCATTTGGCTCTCAATGATTTAAGAGGAGGGCTCGGAGCTTTTTCACCTGCTCTTAAGGTGCTGCATTTTGCAGGGGGCTATTCCTGCCGTCCCCTTGCCCAGGTCTCCATTTGTGCCTTGGGTCCAAGGCAGGAGCATCAGCAGCAACAGAAGYGCCCCCAGCTCTTCCTGCACCCCTTCTTTAAAAAGAACCCCCCTGCAAAAAAATAAGGCAAAGTCTGATGGGTTCGGGATTAAAACACGCTGTGCCTGGGATTAAACCCAGAGCACTGGCAGCCCTGGCAGAGGGGTTATCTAATGCACGCTGCATGTGACCGCTTGAATAACACGGCGGCGTCTGCCACGCGGCCCTTCCTCCCTCGGCGCACGCACACATGCTCGAGCTAATAGCGATGCTTTCCCCCCCTCTCTCTCCCCCGCTTTCACAATCTGTCGCTTTCCAATCTGCCCACTCTGCTCTATTTTCCCATCCAACATCCCCCCTCTAACACCTTCCCCTCCTCTGCAGCCCCAGTGGCCGCTCGCTCCACTGGCCCCAGAGCCAGGGCTGGGCACCCTCCTCTGCCACTAGCCCTTGGGCACCCTATTTATGGGGTCTTGTGGTCCCCCATCATCCCGTGGCTCTCCTGCAGTGTGGGACCCACTTGCTTGTTCCAGCTGGGCCCTCGTCAGACCAAGGGGTCCAGTGCCATGTGGAATGGTGGCTATGAGGGGTGCGGGGGAAAACACAGACTTCATGGTGGCCCAATGGGATTATGGAAATAAGTCTTTGATTTCCATGGACAAGCTTGTGGAGAGCCCCAGCATAGCTCTGGGGGAAGCAGGAGATGCAGCGAGCAGAACAGCAGCCTCAGAGGAAGAGAGAAGCAAAATCCAGACACTTTAGGCATCTTCCCCGGCAGATGCAGAGCAAGGACTCATCTAGGGTCCAGCAGTGTGAGCATCTGCAAAAATCACAAGGTCCTGCTTCCCTGCCCTAAAGGTGAAAGCATCTAGAGCCATGGAAATGAAGCGTACAGAATCTTCAAGAGCAGCCAAAAATTGGTGCTGCTCCTGCAGGCTGAGCGAGCTCAGCACGTAAGGGCCCTTGGAAAGGAAGGGAGAGAAGAAGGGACGAGCTCCCTAGAAGTCCAGACAATGCAGAGTTACATTTCACTCCCTTTGCTCTTCATTGCAATCCAGCATGTGTTGTATCCAGAGCAAACCAGAGTGATACCCAGAAACTGCCTGATGCCTTCAGGTGGCCTGAACCCTGCTGTGACAAGCAGCACCCAAGGAAGCAGCCTCCACTGCTGAGGCTGTTCTTCCCCCTGGACATCCCTTCCCTGCAGCTGCAGGACACAACCAGCATCACGAGCAAGCTGATTGCACATGCAAGAACCATCTCCTATTGGTTCATGTAGAGAAAACACACAATATATTAAGGAATGGAGAAGGCCTCCCTCCCCTATAGAACCAGGGCTGGACCCTGACAACCAGAAATGAGCARGAGTTACAAAAATTGGTCTGCTTGGCCAGAATATACAGACTGAGGTCCTCCAAGACCCAGACCATGCTGGGGATGGGCAGCACCAGCATTGCAGTCCCTGCTCAAGCCCAGGACCAGCCTTCACATGGCTCCATCTCACTCTAGGTCACCCCTGGAGACCAAAGTGCAGAGGCAACATGTCACCCAACACAGCATCCTCCCTGCTTTCACCACATCCTTCATCAGCTGAGAGCACTCTCAAAGAAATTAAACATTTAGCAGAGCAAATCACTTCACCCAAGGTCTGCTTCCACCTGGTGAACTTTGTTATTCCCTTCTCATAAGTGATTGGCAAATAGGAGCATGTACAAGCACAGGCACAACATTTGGCCGTGTTTGTCCCTCATATTTAAAAAATGGATTACTTGAGACTTTGCAATCTGTAAAGTGGCCTGGAGCGAGCTGTATTATCTGCTGCAGCACAAAAAGCTTTGKTTTTTTTCCTTCCCCTCATGTTGTTACACCATTCACAGGAGTGTGCCTCTCCACACTCCTAAAACAGTTAGTTTTGTGGGTTTTTCTGGAGAGTAATCCTAGTGTTTGGGTTGCTAGATTTTAGCTAAACAACCAGCAGTCAAGTCTTCACTAGTTCACAGAAACAGAAGGAAATAAGAATATTAAAAACCCACGAACTTTGTAATCAACCTCAGCTTTACGGCATCTTCCCCAGGACACCCAGGTACGTTATTGCCAAGTCCCAGGCTAGCAAAAATTCAAAGACTGAAGGATTTCCTCAGCTGTCCTGCATATGCCATGCCCTTATGTGTCCTTCCTTGTGATGGATGGACATGCTCCAGAGTGATATGCCGTAACACTGAGTCTGTTTTATCTTTAAAATCTCCCCAGTATCTGCATGCACACAGTGAGCAACCAGTTCTGCCCATGRAAGGTTAGAAGAGCCTCTGAAAAATACCCACTCAGGGAGGTGCTGATCTAGGGGACCAGAACTCCTTCAATCAGGCAAAAAAAGCCAAGGAACCTTGCCTGAGGGAAGCGACAGTCACACCACACACACTGGGAAGGCAGAGGAAGAGGAACTCTTTGAAATCAACTCAAAATTGGTGTCTTGCTCTCCTGGGTTTGGTCAGGAGCGATGCAACAATCCTCTGCTAACCCAAATGTATTTGAAGTTCAGGCTATGGACAGTCAAAATCCAGTGCCTCTGGCTTTAAGCAAGGAACAAACTTCCCTACAGCTCCAGGTGGGAGCTGGARGAAGCTGAAAAACAAGAAAACAAAAAGGCTTCATCTCTTCCAGAGCGGATGGTACAAGTGGCCACCCTGATCTCAGCAGCCTGTAAGACCCCACAGACCACCTGAAGCCCCAGGCCTCAGTTCAAGGTTGCCCACGTGGACAACCCCGGATGAAGGAAGCTTCTGGAGGCACCGAGGCTCCAACAGGACTGTATCCATGAGCCAGGAGCTGGGGAACGCACTAACTTGACCCAGACCACTGTCCTGAGGCTCCTCAGGCAGGTCACATCGATTCCCATCACCCTCATTCAACACCCGCTTGCCCAGCAGGTGCTTTGTGCTGCTCTGCATCTCCAGAGCATAAAGAGACCTTTGTTTTGGGTCAAACCCCTTCAACAGGGGCAAGCACAAACCAAGGGGACGACACCAAGCACCTCATTCGTGGCTCCTGGTGTCCCTGGCAGGGCCACGAGCACACGTCACCTCTCTGGAAACTTGTTTGTGTTCTTGAGAGAATGTTGAAAAATATCCCTGACCCCCAAACATTTACCTTTTGATCGGAGGTTTCCAATGTTGCTGTAGTGTATTAAAGCTGAGATGCTCATAAAAAAACCCTTTGTGTCAACATAGTAAATGACTCTAATTAGGCTGGTGGTGCAATGAAAATGCYTAATTCATTCTGATGAGGCAGAAGGAAGAGCTAAAATGTTTATAGACAATGGGTGAACAGGGAGATATAATGCTGAGTGCCAGCTTTAAATGCAAATTACCGCAGAAATCTTTCCCTCTCCACCATCCCATTCCTCCCCCTTCCTCTCTGTCGCCAGCACCACACTGTAATCTCCTAGTGCAGTAATTAGAAGTGAAAGGAGCCACATAGAGGGGCCTCCAAAGGCAACACTAAAGAGAATTACAGAAAAAAATACCTGCCTTTAATAGAAGACAGCACCATTTTCCAGAGAGCACCACCATGGCAGCACTTAGCATGGGGGCAGGAGCAGCGAGGCGATAATTTGGAGGGGTATTACTGAAATAGTATGTAAATTTGTTGCATTTCCCCCTCCATCAGCCCCCATGCAGGCCCTGCTTAATAGTCAGGGTGCATTGCAGGAACGTGGGGCCACTTTGCCTTCTGGAACAGGGCCAGGCCGAGCYTCCTGCACGAGGCAACCTTCACGTTGTGCCTTCCCCTCCACTGAAGCTGCAAACTTGGGAAGGAAACAAATACCAACTTCACCATGAAGTTACCAAGAAAGCAGAAACAGGGAGGCCTTACAGGGTTCTCCAAAACGCTTCATTCACAAAAGTCCCTCTGCTTGTGCTGTCTTACCTTCTCTAAGAGAAATTCTGTTTTTGGCAAAGAGAAGGGAAGAGAATGGACCAAAAGGAAGGCAGAGAAGGTAACCAGGGTCCACATGCATTATAACACTTATTCTCTTTGAGCATGCTCCTGTGTAAACCTTGGCAATAGGCTTTCCTAGGGAGTTCAACCAAGTGGAATGGTCTCACGGCCCAACCAAATGCATTTTCCATCTTAGGATCTTTAAAAGSAGCTTGGGCACAGCAGAGTATTGAAGCATCCAATGTCTTAGCTGGAGACAGAGCCAAAACCAGCTTTGGTTTGATCTTCGAGTTAAGTGGTTCTCAGCCTTGCTCAGAGAAACAAATCCCCTTCGGCCTCCCACACTGGCACACAAATCACCCAGTAGAGCAGAAGAGGAGACTAGAAAACCTGTCACAGAGCCAGGCTGTCAATGGACAAGGTCACACTCAGTGCAGACATGTCCTTTAGAGCAGCGTCCGCCTCCCGCAGCAAGTCCCTGGGATGTGTCCTGCCCCTTCTGCAGGGCCTGGACCACAACAGCAACATGGGGATGCTCAGCCCAGGAACTGCATCCTTTGGGAAGGGGCTGGGCCAGGGCACAGAGCTGRCTGCCAGACCAGGTCATGTTCCCAAGTCTCCATGAATTTCCCTATTTGAGATGTTTTTATGTGCTAGAATTGCAAAGAGCTTCCAGATTGGTGTTTCATCCTCCCTTTTATCAGTTACGGCCCGTAAGCAGCATGTCAGGCTATAGCCAGGGCATGCTGCACTATTATAACCACACCAGCTTAGTAGGACGCCCTGGCCACCACTCTCCTCCATGCATCCCACTCTCCCTGCAAACCTGTATCCCACTGGAGCCTCTCACAAAGCCAGAGCCTGGGGGGGGGGGGCGGGAAAAGGCACATTTTGGCTCTGCCAAACTCCTTCCCCAAACTCTGCTCACCCACAAGAGCCAGTGGGGCTGAGGGGGCACCCACAGGAGTCCCTGTGTCCCCATGTCAACACACTGGGCACAGCGTGTGCCAGTGGCTCCCGCTCCCTGGCCACGGCTGTGGCATCTCCTCCTCTCTGCCTCGCTCTGTGTTTGCTCAGTGAGACAGAAGCAATACCAGTTTGCAGCACAATAAACCATGYAAAGGAAGCATCAATTAACTAGAATACATGGATATAGTATTTAATTAACTGATAGGCTCACAGTTACTGTATGATGTCATGGAAACCTCGAGTCTCCTGGGTGCTGTCTCTCACATGCCAGCTGGGAATTGGAGCCAGTGCAAATCCCATGTAAAGTTTGAATCCTGACTTTTTTTTAATTAAAGGGATTCTGACTCTCAAGCACTTTTTAATTGACATAAATGCATGCACATCTTTGGTGCTGCAGGAGCCCTGGCTTTGATGATTCCTGCATGTTCCTTGGCTAAGGCCAGCATGGCCAAATGCCACTTTTTGTTAGGGAAGGGRAAGAGCAAGCCCACAAGGCTTCATGAGAAAAGGGGCAAAATCCTATAGGATATCAGGGATACTCCAATAACACACTGCATATACACTGCCTTTGAGCTGAGAGCACTCTGCAAACAAGGCACACATTTATGGCCACTTCCCTTCCTCTCGAGCAATGCTTTCGTGCCAGTTAAGCCCAACTTTTTGTTCAGCACCTTTGGAAGGGGTACCCCGTCCCAAGTCAGATATTGAATGATACCACCTCACRAGCTCAAGAACAGTGCTATCCTACAGGACTTACAGGTGGGGAAAATGAGGCAGCAGCAAATGGGACCATTTGCCCCATTTTAAATAACTGCCAAGTTATTTGGGGCTCARGTCAACATCACAGCACCTTCCTGCAGCCACCCCAATGACCCTAGTTATAGCCAGGTTGTTCTGGCAGCACCAGCTCTGCCTCCTCCAGCAACACAGACAGATTTTTGTAAAGGTCTGGCCTACAAAGCATCAGATTCCTGAGACAAGTTTCAAGCTGAATCTTTGCATCCCATAAACACAGGCAATCAGCCTCAAAAAAACCACTTCCACAGAAGTGATTTTACTTCTTTAGCTGCAAGTATTAATACTTACACCCCATTTAYTCCATAATATTTGTCATCTCCTACACATTTTGGCTCCGTCTAAATTACCAGAAAAGCCTTATATTAAAAAACATTAAGGCTAAGACTTATTGTGCACCTTCCTTTAGTGTTTTGACAGTAAAGCATTAGACTTAAACACACAGAGACAGTTAAGTACAGTGTTATTTTCTGTGAATGAAGGTGTGCATTAGTTATAAGTATCCACTGCCTCTGTTTACATGTGAATTAGTTTATGGTTGTTCTTGACAGAGCTCCAGCACCCTCCCTTAAGGGCATTGCTCATATATTACCTTTGAAAGAGAATCACAATTTATTTGCTCATACACCAAGCTAAAGATAGATGTGCTCTGGAATACRTTGAAATATTACATTATATATAAAATGAAACAGGGGAAGCTAAATTACACCGCTATAATTACTCAGAGTTCAGGTGGCATGGTAAATAATCTATTCACAAGTCACTCGGTGTTTATTATATCACCAGAGCACTGTAATTAACATGGGATGGAAGGGAGCGACACCAGGCAGATGTGGGGKGCACCCAGAGCAAACACGCTACGACACAAGCGTGAACACACAAATGTGACGTCACTCGTTAAAATCCACATGAAAGCAATAAAAAAAAGAAAAAAGCAGCACTTTTGCCATTTAATCCCTAGTGCTGTAAACACAAMCTCTTTGGAACAGTCACATGGTTGAATCTGCTCCTGTGCTTGCATTGCTGGGGCATATAGAGCTTCTCACTGAGTTTGTACCATTTATTAGTTTGTGCCGTTCTAGCAGGCTAGCTTATTGGCTATAAGTGCATTTGCAAAAGGAATGAGGAGTCGCTCCACCACCTTGCATCTACAAGTCACCTTTTATCCAGACCTGCATCCCAAATACACAACATTARATAACCAGAACAACCACTTGAAAAAACACACATCAAGATTCAATASAAAAGTTCAACTTGCAAGAAGATTTTCCTTACTTTACCTAGAAATGACAAGATTTATGCAGTCAGAACAGTCTTGTTCCCCAAAATCTAGTTAAAAAGGACACATATGCACCTTGGCACTGCAGGAAGGTTTTAAAAGGGAAGATACTTCTAAGGGTTGAAGAGGGAAGGAGATGAGGAGGTGCCAAACTCTCCTCTAAAGAAACAAGCTGGGAAGAGAAACCAGCTTCCAAGAGGATTAGCTCAGGGCAGGACATTGAGGCACTGGAAAATAATCTGCTTTTCTCAGAGATTCCAGGGTGTCTTCAACTCTTGTGCCATCCAAGCAGCTAAATACTTTTAACAAAGACCCTAAAAGTATTATTGCTACTCCCGTACATTTCTACTCATCTCCTTCCATAGCATTTTTTCTGGTTGCTCTTTCCCTTGCCTTGATTTTTACTTCTGTAACAGGGAAAATGAAAATGAGCAATGGARGAACCCAAACTCTCACCATTCACTCCTAATCCCAGGTGAGAAAGCTGGTCAGAAATCAGATTTCTTCCTTATATGTTCTATTTTTCCCTACTGCAGTGATTTGGAAATGCCTAATTCCATGCTTCTACCTTGCAAAGTGCCCAATCCAACACACAAGAGGAAAGATCCATGTGCTTTCTCCCCTGCTTCCTTGGCCAGAGACAARCGTTGGGACTTTTATTAAGCAGCATCTGCCCTTCCTCTGGATATATTACTTCATGCCAAGTGGTGTCGACAGGGTATTTTTTTTAAAAAAAAGAATATTTAATGTCACATTAAAAGAAAAATGGTCCCTTAAATTATCTGTGGCACGTCCTCTGCACCACAGAGGAACAAAGCTTGCCCTCCCAGAGCCCACCCAGGCTCGGGAGCAGCGCTGACAGCCAGGAAGCAATTTATGGTCCCCAGGGAGAGATGTGCTGGGGTCCTGCTCACCAAGATAAAATATTAGGGGTTTTTTCCCCCTCCTCCATGGGGGTAGTAGAGATGGAAGATGCAAATTCATTTCCCAAGGACTGAGAGTCCCRCACACATTCCTTCTTCCAGGGAGAGAACTGGATTTGCAGCAGGAAGTTAGAGTTTTCCATGATGTTCTTTCCTCCTCTTCCTCAAACTGTTCCTAAGAAATTTCACAACATGAGCAGGAAAGGTCTCAAATGGAAACCCAACAAAATCTTGGGGAAACTAAACCCTACAYCACTCAGTTCCCTCACCCTCCGCTCCTTGCAGTTTTCTGCAGAGCAACAGGCCTGCTCAGGGTGCTAACATGATTCATAAAGGCTCACAGAGGGTATTGAAGCAAACCCTGCTCCCTTGGGCCGAAAAGACAACTGTGAGGTTATCAGCACTGGAGAAGAGCTGCCTTAAACGTCTTAAGCAGATGCATCATCATTTTAGGACTTGTCCCCCTGCAAGATGAACTTTCCCAAGCTTACTCTGTTCCTTCCTAGAAGAATTCCAACAGGATAAGTATCAGGGGCTAAAATGGAAACCGCTGGGCCCTCAGACACTCAGCCATGTCACTGAACTGAGGGGCAGAGCTGCTCAGGAGGGTTCTCAGATGGCCAGGTAGGGCCAGCTCCAGTGCTGGAGTCCCTGGCTGCATCAGCACAATGTTGGGATGGGGTCAGGAGCTCCCATAGCAGCAGCAGCACAGGACATGTCAGCAGGGCACCTGAGTCCCAGCACAGAAAGCTGCACCCAAGAGGTAAAACAAGAACTTGCTCAGATTATGACCTGCTTGTGCACCAGCCTCCATCACTTCAGCATCCTTGAAGGGAACAGAGGTGCAAAGGCTTGCAAAGCCTTTTCTCCCTTGTCAGCCAGACSTGTCCAGAGCACTCGAGACATTGATTTAAAGCATCATTCTTGCCTTGAGATCCTCCATGGAAGATCTCTGCTTATCTACCAACTTCATCCCAAGCACCAGGAGCATCATCCTCAGCAACAAGGAAGTTTAAGAGCAACTGTACCCCAGAGATATGATCCTTGGTTGACACCAACCTAGAGTGGAACACAGTCAAACCTGGCCATGGGCTGGAAGAAACCACTTCTTTCCCCAGGCCCATGGAAAGCTTAAGGGCTACCAGCTGGCTCACTGAGCACCCAAAGGAGAGAGAAGCATTTATGGACCTCAGTCTTGGTCTGATTCAACTCAAACAGCACTTGTGTAAAGGTCCCAAACAAAACCCTCCAAGGGCCTCTCCAAAAACCAGCACATCAGCAAATTGCACATCCCACYGCCTGGTAAAAAGCTTTTGAAGGTGGCTGGAGTCTCCTCGTTCTGCTGCAGGGAAGCAGAACTAATTGTGCTGCAGCTTGAAAGCGGCACCAGCCCCATGTCACCCCTGGGTTCCCTGCACAGCACTCRGCACGCTGGACAGTCCTCATGCGAGCAGGGCACCAAACACGCTGCGTCAGGCAAGAGCAGCCAAGAGAGCCTTGATATTATTATATTCATTTAGAAATATGTTTGTGGCAGGCCAACATGAATCTCAATGCAAGCTCTGCTCTCTTCCCACCGCATCTGCGGCTCCCAAACCAGAGCAGAGGCAAACACACTGTTCTTTGAGAACGGTAGATGTGGATCAAAAGGAAAAGGTTGCTGCYAGAGTCCAGTGTGATCTGAGCTCTTTATAGTTTTGCAGAAGTGTTTTGGCATCTCAACCCTCTTAAAAATAAGGGCCAACAATTAACCCTGTTTGTGCCTGGCTGGCAAAGCCTTTAATGACACTATCAAGAGGCAACCACCTCCACCTCACAAAGGGTCCAGATCCTCAGATATGCTCCAGTATTCCAACATTTCCTTCAAGACAGTGAACTCTGCTACCTGGAGCACCATGAGGCCACTGCACCTGAAACAGCCCAAGGAAGCAAGTCAGGAGATCTCCACATCCCACAGCAAACCCAGGTCAGGGTCCCCCCAAGGGCACCCAATGCCTCCTGAACCCCCTTTCCCCATCCACACCCTTCTCTCCAGCCACCTCCCATGACAGCAGCGGTTCAGAGCAAGGCTAATTGTGTTTGAACCTAGGGGGTACCAATTTTCCAGCGAAGGGGTTTTAATCTAACATGCAGATCTCTTGTCTACATTCACATCACCCCAGAGACCCATCACATAGGTCATTTGTGCATACACAATCTCAGTAATAGGATGCACAATTTTAAAATGGCTAAATCTGTAGAGAAGAAAAAAAATGTTATTACAGGARGAAATAGAAAAGATTAGCTCACAGGCTGAGATCATGTTTGCCAAGTTTCCACCCAGAGAATTATTCCAATACCGAATTCTATGCTACCAAAATAATGGGTTTACACAGCAGGCATTGTGCCAGCTTTTTGGCTATAATTATAGTGTTTTCCTCTCAAGTTCTTTATTGATATCTGGATTTTTTTAAGGAGGAGGTGGAGAAGCGATTTTATATGTTCAAACTACAGCAACACTTGATGCAGTTAAAAACGGGAAGTTTTAACAACCTGCCAGCCTCCAACTTCACAGGAAATGTCAGTGCCACTATCAGACTTTAGAGAAACCCCAGGGATCCATTACTGCAGTTTGAAGATGTCCCCGCACTTCCCTTTCAAGTAAACGCCGGCGCTGCTTGCTTCATTCGCTCGCTGCTGTGCTGCACAATATTCCTTTGAGGGGATGCTTTGCAGTGACAAAATAACTGCTGACAATGTGAATACTGGCTTCATTTTAATTTTGTTTTACATTTTCTTTGGTATGTTTTGATCCCAAAAATCTTTAGAGTGCAATTTTTTTATGATAATAAAGCAACTATTTATACAGTACCACAGAGTCATCTCCTTGCTACCTCCACTCCTCTCTGCTTTTCCTCCCTTTCCAAGGGGAGCAGTTTTGAAGCACGACATCCTCAGCGAGCTCCAAGGAAGAAAAGGAGTGGAAGGGAAACACAGCACCCAAGAAAGACTAAGATCAGCAGTGACACAAGCCAGGGCAGCACTCTCCTTTCTTGCAAACAAACACTGAAAAACGTGATAAAGTCAACACAATTACTAAGGGATCAAGCCCTTGTGACAGGCAGTACTTGTAGAAGACTCTGGTTTTTGGTTTCCTACCTCAAAAAGGGCAACTGACAGCAGTAAGTCCCGCTCAGGAAGCTCCCCCTCACTCAGGAACACAGTTAACCAAAGTCACAATAAATTCCCCAAATGGCCAAATAGGTTATTGCTATTTTTAAAACTGCTGCTTATTCCTGAGATTTTTAGTTCTTAAACTTCTCCAGCTACAACTGCTACTTAAACYRAAATTCCAGCAGCCTYAAATGCATGGACAATAGCCAAGGCRAKTCCCAATATCATCTTGGTAAACAAAGCACCATCTCCTGCTAGACAAAGCCAGGAGATGTTATCCTTTGGGAGGAATCCTATGGGAAGCTCAGGGCTCACTTGCTCTACCACTCACTTAATTGTTCTCCTTGCTGGACACATCTCACCCCTTCCCTGGCCACGCTGCCGAGTCACCCTCAGCCCTTTGCTCAATTTCAAGCAGACAAMAGCACCTGGAGATAAGCAGAACTCRGGAATCATCCACCYGAATTACACAGGGAGAGCTCAGGGTCCCTCCTGTGGCTTTGCCACTTATTTGGCAATTTATTGTCACACAAATGAAGCGAGCACCTCCTTCCCCTGAGGAGCCCTGGCTATAGAGCCCCAGGAGGGCTGGGAAAACCTGAACTGCAGCTTTTTTCCTCCCCATCCCCTCATTGCTTTTGCTTTATTCTCCAGAAAGCCATGTTTATACTGTCTCAGCATCCCAGAGGCAGAGACAGCACRTTGAAGAAYRGGGAAYRTYATCACAGAATGGTTGAGGTTGGAAGGGACCTCCTGGTCATCAGAAGACTCCTTTTCCCAGCTAGATTTTTTGACAGTGACAACAGTGGGAAGCACTTGATTTTCCAAGAACAAGCTGAGTTCAGCTTAAAAAAAAAAATAGAGTTTTGGCTTCAGTTAAGTAGACAGAAACTGTTTATGCTCATCCYTGCAATCCCAGAGGAGCACAGCAGGATTGCAGCAGGGTCCTGCCCCACATGAGATCCAGCAGACAGGCACATGGACAACTCCTCTTCAAAGATACCCAAGTAAAGAGTATTTCAGCACTTGCATTCAGACCTCAGAGCCCTGCTCAGTGGTGCTTTGCTTTCTCTCCAAGCACTCCCACACCCATGAAATGGGCTGGAAGAGCAACATTCTCCACTTAGCTCGTTCTGGTGTAAATAATGAACAAAAGTTGGAGTCACAGGCAAATAAAAGCATAAAGCCCCACRGGTATTCTACTTGGCAGCATTTATTTCCAGATATTGTATCATATTCCAAAACATGCCTTTACTAAAGGATAGCAAATCTTCTTGCCCAGCTTGTCCATCTTCATTGTTACCCATAGGTGAAAATCTTTCCTAAAATACCCCCTCCAGGACCAAACCACAATGCTAAAGCCAGTGCATTAGTAAATGGCTGCATTTCCATAGCTCTTGGGTGCAAAGGTTGATCTATCCTGGGTTTGGAAAGGCTCAGTCCACTCTGAACACAGTCATAAGAATCATTAGTCAGTCCTCTGTTGGGGGCTTTGCACTTTTGATTGGACCTTTCCCTCCAAATCAATGGGCAGGGCAGAAGTAGTTTAATATCAAAGCCAAAAATCAAACAAATCAGCTCTTCTCTCCTCACTCACCCTTCCAACAGGTTCCCTTCCCACACCACCTTAGTTCCATGCCATGCAAGCCTTCATATGGACACTCATTTGCTCCACATAGTCAAAACAGGAGCATCCAGTTTTGTTACTTTAAAAATGACTCCCTGGTTCCCAGCCAGCCCAACCTTGCATAAAGACAAACACTGAGTCAGTGCTGTTTTAAAGGGTCATCTCAAGCAATGTTTTTCCCTCAGCACTGGGAATATTTCTAAAAATTTAAAGAACTAATGATTAAAATATTATCTTCTGTGCTTGAGCTACAGTGGAGAAGACAATTTCCCATACCACCACCACCAAGTGCACTAATCGAAGGTCTCTCCTCTCCAAGTCTGTTTTTTCCTTCTGCTCCAAGAAAGGAGCCAACAGGAGCCACAAAGAAATGGTTCTGCACTCTGCAAGTTCAAGCTTGTTACTAAGTTGGAAATCAGAACCGATGTCAAGGCTCATACCAGCCCACAAGCRTTTCTCTGCTAGCAAACTGCCTTTTTTTTCCTTGCTAGAACTTCCTTGTTTCTCATCACTTTTAAATGTTTTCAAGGCTGAAAAATAAAGCAAAGTGGTTTCGGGGTAACTGAAGCGTTTCGGTTAAAAATAATTGGATTTTATTTTGGAAAATTCCCACAACACCTTTTTGCAAAAGCTGCAAGTTTATTTTTTACCCAGAAATCTTGAAGAACATTAAGTGCTCTGTTCAATGGAAAAAAAAAAAA
>PTEX01000096.1:1918585-2022442 GCA_003342815.1 Eudromia elegans
TTTTTTAAGGGCAGCATCAGCAGGCACCAAGCAGAGCTCCCTGGACCCATTCCCAAAGGCAAGTGCCTCTACACAGAGCCCAGCACTCGAGCAGAAGGCATCACTGCAACATCAGGAGCTCTCCCAAATTCAGCAGTGCTACAGGACTTACCAAAGCATCAAACTTAACCCAATGTCCCTACCCCAAGACACTTAAAGACACAACTCGTAGCCTCCTTAATGAATAAGCCGCCTCCAATAACAGACAGACAGGTTGGACCAGCCCAGGACCATCCATCACCTAAAGAACTAGCCTTGCCCCCTGCAACCTTTCTGCTGCAGATCAGTAACGCTCATCTCCCAACCTTAAACCTATTTCATGGTAGGATGGAGGCACCGAGAGCCTCCAAGGCKGGTCTCTGACACCATGTCACAGCCAGGCTGCCCCGGTGCAATGGGCACTTRCCAGCGCTGGCAGGGAGCTCTGCATGCAGCCTGCGCTCTGCCTTAAAAATATTAGTTTTAATGCAAGGTGCAGCTTATAAACGCCAAGAAATTCTTCTTGCCACACGAATGTTTCCAGAACGCTGTGCTGAATTTAATGGATTCGGCTTCTTCGCCGCTCCGCACATACAAAGAGACAGCTTGATAGATAAATACGTTTACAGGTGCAGACAGCTCTGGTCAGTGGGCAATTAAGGATGCACCACTAACATGCCAGGGTAGCTGCAGATCCAGAGCACAAATTATTCTTAGCGGTGAGCCCTATTAGTAATATTTGCATCTTGCTAATAGAAATCCAGTTACTCAGAACAACTACGAGCACGTCACCCATTTTTAGCAAGATTCGCCTTATTCCGCAAACAGATTTTTTGCTTTGTCGCCACTTTACTTTTGCCCCCGCGGTCCTGGGGGATGCGGCATCCTTCAAGGACATGTCACAGGAGCGAGCTATCCCGTCATGCCCGCGCTTCGAGGCCTAGCAGCTGAATCACCCCCAGCCCTATTTTCTTTTGCAGTGTTAGATTAGCGAGAGGGCTTATGACCTGCCATCTGTCACCGCAGTCTGCTGCCTGGGAGGCTCCGCTCTCGCCGCAGCATTGCTGAGGAGGTGGAAGGCTTCGGGGGGAGGAAGGCGGGTGGGGGGGACAGGCTTTGCATCCCGCTCCTTGCTCCAAAGCTGCCCTTAAAGCCGTAGCATGCAGAGGCCCAAGGAGGATGCACCGGGGAGGAGACACTCTTGGGTTTGTCATGCTGGTGCTACCTGGGGCTTTTGCAGCCCAGTGACAATCGCGGCAGCCCCGCGGAGGCTGCGGCAAACCTGCAGCTCCCGCATGCTGTTCRCTCACACCTGCTGAAGCTCTCCCAGCCTTGCCAGCGAGCGCCGGGCAATGCGAGCAGGCATCTGGCTTCCTGGCACGGAGCACCGTGCCGCTGGCGTGGAGCCAATGCAACCCTGCTCCTCCTGCGAGGAGCACGCGGATGGAGCGCGGTGCACGCGTCCCGCTCCACGGCACCGGGAACAGCCCCGGCCACCGCAGCCCAAAGGGCAGCACGGCAATGAACCCACCTGCACACAGCGAGAGGAGCACAATGCCGAGCGCGCCTGCTTGGCTTAAAAYAACCTGGTTGGGAGGAAGCTGCTAAAGGAGGAACAAGTTTTCAGGGCCTCACAGACTTCAGACAAGTCTCCTTGAAAGCCAGCAGACCCGTGTTCCCACCTACTGCTGGTCTGCTTGTAGATGTATCTGCTCATAATGTCCAACACTGAGAATCARCTCATCACTTCAAGAGCTTCTCATTGCCATTCCCACTAGAGCAGCKGGAACTCTTCCAGATCAATTTATTCCTGATGTATAACAATGTGAGTGACCACCAAATCAGTCCAGTCATGGCTTGGGCAATGCACTACTTACAGCAGTTCTTTCCCCCACCAGTTCCCAACACAATTCCTACTTGCAACCATTGCCTATTGCCATGCCCAGAACAGAGCTYCCAAGTGTTTCTGCTGGGATGCCCTTGCACAGGTCATTTCATCCATCTCTAKTGAATGGTTGCCAACACTGCAAAACCATAGCACATAAGGACCTACAACCTGCAATAAAAGACAGCCTAGGACCTTGYGGGTCACCATCAAGAGCAAACTGGTTCATCCACCAAGCCCTGGTACTTGCAGAGAAGCAGAAGTGGCCTTCAAMTAGGCCCTTGCATTTGATTACCACTGAGGTCTGTGAGCTCTAGGGTGCTCCTATCTTCCCATATCATGCAAAAAGGCTCCAAAAACATGCTTGAGAGTTAGAAAGGTCCCAGTAATCAAAGAAAAGCAGAAAGTTGAAATTTCTCTCCAACATGACACCCTCTGGGACCATTTCAACACAAATTGATGCAGCTGGAGAGAATTCATCTCAGACCTTAGGGATGGAGAGCACTAAGTGCAATGGGTGCAGAGAAGATGCTGCTTTGCCTAAGAGTTTCTTTATGCAAAAGCCCTTCTGCATCCACAGGTAAGCATGAAAACACTGTCTTGYACGTTATGGTCAGATGCCACGTCCTCCAATCCTTTCCAAGCAGTGATCCATCCAACAGATGGTATTGTTGACAGCGAGCCTGGGGAACTGGCACTGCCAGTTCTGCTTTCCCTGTGGTGGTCCATGACCTCACCACGGAGCTGTGTTCTGGATGTTGCTAGGCACATGTGGGTAGTCTGATGTTAATCCACTATTCCCAGAAATAAAATCAACATTACCTACTAACTGCTCTGAGGAGCAAGCCTCTCCAAGCTAGGACTATCATGCACTTGATGTCCTCATCCATGTCCTCTTTTGGCATGCTCTGTCTGGATGCAGTGTGACRGTTTTGGCCATTTGAGCACCCAGGAAGCAGAGATGAGCTGGTCTGTGTGCACACACACCACACTACACACAGCACTTGGGCTTGCTGCAAGTTCAAGTCATTTTTGCAGCATATGTCCAGCAGGCCTAACACAGCTTGAAAAATATCACTGTACACACATTACATAGCCCACATGCACATACCTCTGTGCAAGGAGCCTGCATCAGGAGCATGACACCTTTAACCACAAGACAGCAGGACCTAAGCTGTCAGCATTGCATGGAAGCCATGGGCACAGTCCACCCACACAGGCAGAAAATTAACCCAGCTGCATCATCCCCTCCAGCAACTTGGCATTTGGGAATTCTGCAGGAACACAATGACAAACGAGGACAGAAAAAAGCCAAGGACATGGAGTGGTGCAAGAGCCCGTGCCATAGTGTTTGGCACCAAAGCAGAAGCTGGAGGGTTTCTAGGGCAGCTTGGCTGCTTGCAGACCAACRAGCACAACAAGAGATGGGCACAGCAGAGCTGTGTTTTCTGTAGGACTCACCAAGGTGGATTTGACCAACTCTGGACCTGTCACAATGCACTTCCAAACATCTCCTGGCATTGGCCAAGGTACACAGTGAAGGCTGGAGACATGGGCTTCCCAGGAGAGCCCCACGCCCTGCCAGCCTCACCACACCAAAGCGGGTCAATGGGATGTTCTAGGTGTGAGTTGGAAGGACAAAGACCACATGGACATCAGTCCACGCCTGGGGGGCCCATGGCAGCCCCTGAGGCCACCCAGCTCCCCATGGTCCCAGGGAAGCCCAGGAGCAGGCCCTGCCTTGGTCTGCAGCACAGCTCAAACTGCACAGACCCAGGTCTCATGCACGAGACACGGAGCAGCCCAAAAGCCATGGGGCAGCTGATCTAAGTTACCRTAGGCTTGGGGGCCCTAGTAACTTATGCACTGAGAATTTATACAGGTCATGTACCTATTTACATTACTGTGCTCTAAAAAAATGCAGTTACCTTAGCAACTTTAACATTGCAAGGGAGCACCGAGTTTTCTTAAAGAGACCCAGTCAGGGGTGGTCAGTCAGGTACACGCTCCCCATCATACAGCTCTGCTTTTATAGGCATTTTCTTCCACAGATTGCTTGTTTTATTATTTTAACAATAAATAGTTAGCAGCAAAGCTCATGGACATGTTGCAGCAAATAAAAATCTCTACCAGGTGTGAAAGTCCACTTAGAAGATTGAGTACCCAAAAGGCAGGAGTGGGTTGTTTGGAAGGGCTCTATCTTCCTGGCCCGTGCATGAGGGGKCTGAGCTAACACTCAGCACACACAGGGTCACATGGAGTCACTGGTCCCTTTYGACATCCCCCAAACAGGTGAGAAACCACCCCAGTTYRGGGCTGAAGCCCCATGTGCTCCCAGCCCTGTAGCCAGCAAGAAAGAAACCTAATGCCAGCTGAGCAGAAGCAGAGCAATGCCAGGACACCCTATAGATCAGCCARGGACTGGGAAACAGGGATGATTTGCCACCAAGCGCTCAGGGTCACCGTCAGACTTGTCCTGCACACACTGCTGCACCCTGCAAGTTTGGCCCTTGGCTTCCTTCCTACACGTGCAGGCAGGGCACTGCAGGCTACAAGGCTGAGGATGAAATCCCAATCTTGTTTTTAGTATCTATGTAACCATCTTGCAGGTTTCACTTTAAAATATATGTATTTTCCCCAACAAACACAGATCTGGCAAACCATAAAGAACCCACAGTAGATTTAAGGAGCCCTAAGAAAAGGAACAGATAAAAGCCCAATATATTTTCTGCAGCATACTGCTAATCTAGGAAGTGCCTCAGCTCTCAAGCACCAAGGTTGGGCACCTCAGACTGGAGCAGGGAGAATACAGACAGAAGCCATAAAAAACACCCTTCTCTGGGCATCCGTTTTATTTCTATGCAATCAAAAAGAGAGTCAAAATGCATCTMTGCAATCACAAGGAGGAAAAGAACTGGAAAATGTTAAAGGTTCGCTGTTCCCAACGTCTCCAAGTTCTGCACACCAGGCCCACACAGCCTCTCCTCCGACAAGCTCTGCCTGAAAGTTAGGAGAAATATTYACAACAGGAGGGTTTCTTTTCATCTCCACCTCCCCCCAGGGAAGCATGCCATGCCTTTGGTCTCGAGTTTTCATTTTGGGACTTCATGTGGGAATAGCTCTCAGGAGAATCACTATTAGCAGACTCCCTCCAAAGCAGCAGGACAACCCCAAGTTAAAAATCACTTATTTTCCYCATCATCTTTACTGTTAAGCAAAAGGAAAACCCCAGCAATTTATTTACCATTGCACCCAAAGCACAGCACAGCTTCCCCAGCCTTCCCAAGCAGCTCTGCAATAGGACCCAAGCTCTCGGGATGTGCTCCAGAAAACCAGGATTTTGCAGAGCAGGCGGAATGCAGCAGGAAAGGGGATGCACGGATGGCAGCACRACTTTGAGCCGTATGAGCTTAGCGCAGAGCCCGTTCTCCTCTACCCGTGGCGGGGACGCGCCGGCCCCGCGTCCTTCCCCGGGAACGATGCTCCCTGCAAGGCGGCAATCTGCCCGCCGGGCCGGGTACCGCAGGCAGCGCATCCCTGTGCCAAGGCACTGTCAGATCCGCGCCGCGTCAGAGCGGGCCCCGCCACATTAATTCAAGTTGGTGGATTAAAAAAAAAAATTAAAAAAATATGCAGGCAGGACAAGACGCAGCAGATGGCTGAGGACAGATACTGCATCCTATTCTTCCTTGCTCTGCAAGGAAACAGCTTCACTCTCTGCTGTTTATCATGCTGCTCCTGGATTTTTTTTTTCTTTTTAATCTTAAATAAAAGGGGCAGAATTTGGTGCCCAACCACACAAAGTTTTCATGTTGTTGTTGTCACCACTTAGACTGGGCGCACGTCGATCCCCGTTGCAGCTCCGCAGGCCACACGGCACAAAGAGGGTGCAATTGCACCGAGATAATCACCCCCTTGGGGGGTTATTAAGCACCAGGCTATGCCTCATGCCTCCCACTCCCCAGGGATGTGATTATATCATGATAACCAGCCCCCCCAGAGACACCTTATTGCAATTATGACATTTCTTTCAGGCTTATGTATGAATATATTATTCAAGGAAATTACTTTGATCACTAGAAACTTCCACTTAGTGTTCAAATACTTAAACTGGATGKTTTAAGAGATGAAGTTCCTTCTTTACAGTATCTGACAGGCAAAGAAACCAACCTTTRAGCCCAAGGAGAGCAGCACCAGTGCCTCAACACCCACATACAAGTACACTTTCATCCACTTGAGGTGGGYTTCAAACAACCAAGCCCATCCAAACACCAAAAACACATTTTAGTTACTCCAGCATCTGGATAAATAACCTAAGATATAACCTCTAGAGAGCAACACAAAGTAAAGGTGCTAAAGATAGAGCTGGTACCKGAATCTTCTCAAGCAGAGCAATCCATGGGGAGGAAAGGAACAGACACCCCAGCCCTGCTGCTGGATTTATAAGTGTGGCTGCACTTGATTTGACTCCAGTGGTGTCAGCTGTACAAGGAGGCCAGCGGCACCCCAAGTGTCTCCAACGAGCTGCAGGGCTTGTTTGCCATGACTGGCAACCCCCCCCCAGCAGAAGCTCATTACCTAATTGTGTCCACCTGCCTCCCACCCCGCTCTGCACCTCGCCTTGGTCGTGGACATCTCGGTAGCGTCCCAAGCACTTTGCACGGCTCGTTTTCCYCCTCCTCGCTGCTGCAGCAAGCTCTGGTGTGCGATGCCGGAGCGCTAGGGAGGGGAGAGGCCGCCGTGGACGGCACGGATTAGTGGTAGGGCAGCACCAAGGTCACACAGAAGAGAGGTCGCGTGAAAGGSCGCCCCAACGCCGCAGATGGATGGTGGTAGCTGATCAAAGGTGCGGCCACAAGGTCTCCAAAGCCCATAAGGATTCTTCAGGGAGCGAGTGAATTAAAACAGAGAAGCAGAAAAAACACCTGCACCCCAATAGCAATGAACGTCCCCCAGGGATGCACGGGCTTAGCGCCAGGGTGTTGTATAGCTGTTTCCGTGTTTGTTTTACTGACCTTGGCTAAGTGTTTATGAAATACATATTGGTTATTGATCACTGCCCCTGCTCCTCGCTCGAGAGAGCAGAGCGGTTAATAGCCCAGGCCTGTGTCAGGGAAACACAGAGAGAATGGAGAGATGCTGGAAAAGAGGAGCCAGGAAAGGGCCTAGCAGGGAGATGAGTGCATGTGCAGCAGAAATTCAGTGGCATCATCCAGCTTGGGGTCTTTTTATTTAAAAAAAAAAAAAAAAAAGCCTCTTAAATTTGCTAGTGAGCAGTGACTCCAATATTGGCTTATTATGCTGGTGCTCCCAGGTCCATGCTGGGCTTTGGGAAGTCTTGTCTTACGGTGGGTGATTCTGTCACAAACCTACAAGCCTGTTTTGTCCCACCTGCAGATGGAGAACGCAAAGGTTCCAGTTTGCCTGAGAGCTGCTGATAGCAACTGTGATTCTCCCGTGTCTTCCTCAGTGTTGCCACCACCTTCCGGAGCCCATCGCACTCACACGTCGTCTCCTGAATCCGAAAAGCAAGTGGAAGCGCCAGAAAATCTGTTACACAGGTGATGCCTCACTTAGAGCAGCCACGAGAACATTCCTGCCACGAAAGCCCAATATATATATATAAAGTGTTAAGGATAATGACAGAGTGTGCATTATCAGCTTCTCATCACCCTACGGTTGTTATTGGGGGTACATTCGAATCCGTGGTGAACCTCGTGTAGCTCACCTCCGTTGCTGACTATCAGTGAAGGTGACTCCAGGCAGGGGCAGCTTATCTGCGATAGTTTACCAAGTTAATTGAAACGAGCTTAAACCCGCAGTGATCGCGTTCCTATGCACACTACTTTGTGCCTGTCTCTTCAGCAACGTGACAGGCGATCTGCAGAATTACAATGTGACAGCGAGTGTGATCGTGGTTGCCAACAGGGCTGGTCAAACGCATCTGAGGGTGGAAAGAATGGTGAGTATGGCCAAGAAGTGCACTATGCTGATAAACAACTGCTTTTATTTTAAAACGCTGCAATATTATTATTATCATTATCAAAAATATAATTGCAAAGGAGAATCCTTCCGGGTGTTGCTGTGGGTTGGTATCTACAACATCCATAACCGCTTGGACTAGCAAGCTTGAGGCCAAGGGCAATGCTGCCGACCATCTSCCCCAGGGCAGGGGGCTGCAAACACCCATGACAACGCAGGAAAGCAATTTAGGCTTTTCCCAAAAGTAGCAAACGTGGCTGAGGCTGGATCCCAGCCAAGGCAGCGGCACTTCCAGCCCTCCGCGCCTTGGGATGCAGCCTGCGTTCCCGGAGGAGCTCCCGGCYGCTGTGCTCTGTGTCCTGATGCAGCTCATGGTCCTGCACAGACGGTCAATGCAACCTACCAGGCTGCCCTCGGGACAATTAGCAAGAAAAATAATCGTGTTTTAAAGAAAAAGGCCTTAATGAAGCAGATCCGCTGTTTACACTGGACGTATTGATCAGGAGAAGCTCTTGCATCAATGTCTCTCTCCGAGCCGGGTACCTCTCCTCCTGGTGACAAATAAATGCACTTGTTCCAGGGCTCTTGGTTCTCCTAAGGGCAATTACACAAGGACAGCGTCTGCGCTGTCCCGGAAAATGAAATCAGGAGGGAGAGAGGAGCCGGGGGGCTGCCAAGGCCGAGCCTGTGCCGTGTGAAATCCCAGCCTCTCCCCAAAGCACAGCCCCAGCCCTGCAATACATGCAAGGTGCCGCAATTTGCAGCATGGCCCTGGGTGTACAATTCACCGAGGGCAGGAAAAGCCAAGGAAAAGGACACAAGAAAGATGAACGCTCCATGTTTAAGTGCTAGGTTTTCAAATACAGGCACAGTGAAAGGTTGCACTGCCACTAAAGAAATCGCCAACATTTTGCAGTGGGCGCCAGCCCGGAGCTGCAGCCGCACGTTGCATTTGCAGCTRATCTGCCAGTGATTAAACGAGCTGTTATCAAGCATTTGCCCTGTTGAACTAGGTTTTCCTTATCCTTATTAATCACTCATTTCACACCACAGTAGCCTCCTGTCTTTAAGCAAAACTTCTTTTTTTTTTCTTTTCCCTCCTTTTCCCTTCGTTATCCAACAAGGCAAATCCATGTTTGCCTTCCTCTGGCGACGTCCTTGCCGMTCGCAGGCAGAGGTATCTCAATAAAAGCAGGAATAAAAGTGTGGGGAAGCAAATTCCCTYTGCACTAAAACTCCGGGAGTTGAAAAGTGGCAGCGGCGGCGGCCAGGGCCGCTAAGCCCTGCTGTAAACACGGCCGTTTAAGAGGATTTGCATCACATTTATCAACCCAACGGAGGAACCGTGCAGTCCCCGCCAGCCCAAGCAACTGTGCACACATGCCCGCTGCCTCCTGCTATCGAAACAGAGCTGCTCACAGCCCCTTCCCGGCAATTCCCATGGACAGAGAAATACGGGGCTGGGGAGGTGGTGCCTGGAGCCAGGCTCTTCCCTGGCTCTAGCAAATCCCACCTTTTCCTCRGCTCTGTTAACAGGAAGGAAGGGCTGAGTCGCTCCCTGCTGCACTGGGGCACGGGGAGCTGCAAAGGCATCGAGTGGAGCTGGTGCATCAGGTCGGTGCCACCGCTGCGACACTGGTCTTTGCCACCGTGGTTTGTGCCTTGGTTTTCCATAAGGAAAACARGCTTCAGTTTAGAAGCTGGAATTACTGATACGTTTTTGCTCTCATGCAGCAGCATGTTGGAATATCTGCTTTGCAGTTGCTGCATAGGAACACCTTCAAATTGACCTACATAATGTTTTTTTTTCCCTATTTTAGTTTAGAATAAAGACCACTGCTACTGAGTTYTGTATAACTCTATTTTTGTGCGTTTCCTCTCTGGGTTGCAATTCATTCTAACRGTAACACCTCTTTAAACCCTCAATGTAACAAAACCCACCCTCATAATAGGAATGCACCGATTAAAAATCCAGAAACGCTTTCCATAAACCAAGGTGAAGTCACAACTGAGGATGAAAAGGTGATGTCCTGTATGTTAAACACATATAGGAARAGTATAATTCATGTAAGCCCAAAAAACCCAAAGAAAGCAAGCTTTGCAGTCTCTGCCAGTGATCCCATATCCCACAGGGCAGTAGCAATGCAGTGCTGGTGTTGGGTTTAGCCTGGCACACACGGGTGTGTTGCTTCCTGGCCTGCTAGAAGTAATTCTAAATATCTTTCTGGACCAGTAAAGAAGATGCTTTAACGAAGAAAGGGCGCAGACAGCACCGTTATCTCCCGTTCTCCATGAGAACATTTGACCTTCCTGATTTGGGTTCGTTGGACAAGAATTCGCGGGCTACTTAGAGACCTGCACCTCATGTAGAGCGATGGCAATAACAGTTCCTATCACAAACCCTACACAGAACAGCGGTCTCTTTACCCAAGAAAAGGTGACATTTTCCAAGCTGTTACCTAGAGAGCAAAGGACAAATGGAAAAGATCAGTTACATAAAAGCAGCATTATCATAACATCCCATGGCAATTTCAGGGCTCTTTGAAGGCCAGATGCTTCTGCTCCATATCTAAATTTCATATAATAAGAGACTCACTGCCAGCACAAACATATCTGCGTTGCAAAGGGAAAAATTAGGGCCATCCCACAATTTGAAGTAATTTTCTATTTGGAGTTGGTCTTACTGTTTTTTTCAGTGTGAAAGGGTTACAGTTTTCCTAGTGTGCAGAGAAAGACAACAAATTATTAGTGAGGTTGACCAAATGCTATAGACACACTGGGACCATCGAGCYGACCCAGCTGGACACGAGCCCTGGCTGAGGAGTTGTGTGTCTGAGTTCCCTGAAAGCAGAGGAACCCATTTGAGGCATCATGCAAGAAGCCCTAGCCCCTAATTCCCCCAAACCCTCGTCCCTAATTAGCCCCTAATTCCCCCAAACCTGCCTATGGGGTCATTGGTCTCTCCTTATGCCATAGCAGACCGGACAACTCCCACCAAGGGGTCTCTGGTAGAAGTCAGGCCCACCAGAGCCCCCTTGGTCTTGCATGACCCATAGCTGGGCAAAGCCCTCAGAAGCCTCTGAAGGTTGAAAAACCAGGTTTTGAGTAAAGAAGCTGTAAAAACCAGTCCCTGCACCTGCTTTTGGTGTTGGGCAGCCGGTCGAGAGAGCTCATCCTGATCTTCTTTGAGCAAGGATGGGCGAGTGGTGCAGCCGGCGAGCTGACGTGGAGCTCGGCGAGCTCTGTTTCCTTGCACAGATGGCAACCTCGCATGCGAGGGCCACAGCGGCCTCCGAAACTGTCACTTCAACCCAACGCTCACGCCGGTCCTGCCTTTCTTAGACCAAATTCTTGCCAGACTATCTGCAGGAGCTGGGGGAAGAGACTGGCTTTGCGGGAGTGCAACCTGACTTCCCTGGAAGCGCTGCCAAACCCGGCTGATAGGAGCGAGAGGAAAATCACTGGCCTCCCCTCTGAATTCCCTGAGGAAGCGGAGCCTTCGCGAAGCCTTCGTGCTCATCCAAAAGGGAACAAAAACAAATAAGGAAGGCAGTGGATGCCATCTGCAGAGTCTAACTGATGCACGTAGCTACCTGGGCTTCCTGTGCTAAATCATCTCAAAATACAAGCTGTTTTCCTGCTTGCAAAAAAAAAAAAAAAAAAAAAAAAGAAAAAAAAAAAAAGAGAAAAGAAAAAAGGAACGAAAAAAATCAATTCCTCTCTGATTTACGGTGGGGTTAAGGCAAACGTGAAGCCCATATTAAGGCTGTTCATCTCATGATAAGGCAGCAAAAAGGTCAACAAATTACTCTCTCCCTAATGGTTCATTTGAACCAATGAAAACAGGATATTTTATCCTCCCGGGTCAGGCCTGCTTGGAAATCCTCCGTCCCCTTCCCCCTTCCCTTCCCCGCCGCCCCCCTCTCCCCCTCTCCCAGCCCCTTTTCTTTCAACTCCCTCTCCCTGCTCCTCCAAGGTGACCTTTTCTCCCAGCCCTAATTCCGAATTTTCTGGCCGAGTGAAGCCGAGTGCGCGACGGCCCCAGCCAGGAGCCCTCGTGGAACGGCTGGAGGGGCAGGGACGGGGGCGAGAGCGGCTGGACCGAGCTGGAAGCAGGAAGGATGCTCTGCAGGGATGCGGGGCTGGGGGGAAGCCCCGCCGTTCCCACCCCGCTCCGTTTGCTTGGGAATCGGAGCCTCRTCGGTGCCGATCTTGCCAGGACGGAATGGGGCTCTCCGGCATTAGCCGGAGYGGAGGCGAAAGCGCCAACTGCCACCCATTAGGAAGAGCTATCACATGGAATTGTCCCCGGGCCGCTGACGGATGGGGGAAGCAGAGGGACGCCAAGTTCAGCCCGGTGACACGATGCACTTTGAATGAGCCCCTCTCTTTTTCCCTTTCCCTTTCCCTTGGCCGTTTTACCAAGGAAAAATAGAAAATCCRAACCAAATAAGCCTGGCGTTTGGAGCGGAGAGAGCAGGCAAAGCTCCAGGAGGCTTTCGGCCGGCGCGGGGCAGCAGTAACACTACAGAAGCAATTAGTTCCTTAAGTTCTTTAACACGGAGCCAGTGGGGGGGCACGAGGGGTGGACACTAGATTAAGCCCTGCTTCATTTGCCCATTTATTCAGCTGTCAGCGAGCTGAAAGGGTTAAAGCGGCTGCAGGAGAAGAAAGGCTCCAAAGGAGCCGGGTCCTGGAGCGGCCGTGGCCGGCGGAGCAGCCCCGCGCACAATGCTCGCTGCAGGGTGACCTCATGCATTCGAGAGGTAAAATGCACTAATTTCTCGTCTTTTCCCCCCAAGCAGATGCACCGCCGGCTCCTGGGGAGCAGGACCTGACTCAGCAAAGGCGCCGGTGTCCGAGCAGCTCCGGAGACGCTCCAAGGCTGCCCGGAGCGGGGAAGAGCAAAGCCMGGCTGGCAGCAGCGAAAACCAGGAGCAATCTTGGCTGAACCAGCCCCTGGGTGGGAAAGAGAAGGTTTCTAAGMCTAGGGACGTTCTGGAAGCACGAGAGGTTCAACAGCCTCTGTCTCGAAATAACAGGGAGATTAAGCTTCACGTGTGGATACGGTTTGTGTTTGCTTTTCCTCCCTTGCGTGTCCAATCAGCACGTCCCAACGCAAGGTGGAATTGATGCTCCTCCRCACAGCCCAGCTTCTGCTGCTAGTATTTCCTCACAGCAACGTCCTGCAAGCGGGTGGCTTTGCTTTGTGTGCGTCTCCAGATGCCCGGGGCACCAGCAGTGCCTCCACCAGGATGGGGCATCATTGCAAGACCATGTTCATGGTGCTGCACCAGATTATTCTAAATAKAGGTCACTAACCCGGCCCTCTTTGCCCGGCTATTCCAGACCCAGCAATGCTTGCTCTTTATCTGCATTATTTTAGGGAATTTGTTTTCGTGTTTGCAGAAGTGTGCTTGGTCCTTTGTTGTCCCAGGGTTTCTTTTTCTTGAAGAATGGAGAATGTAGCCTATTCCAAGCAGCTTTGGAGGGATACATCGCACGCAGTCACATTTACTCACACGAATGGGAGCAGGAGCGCCCGTGTGTGCAGCACRGTGGCACAAAACACGCAGCCAGCCCGTCGTGCAACTGTGTGAGAGCACAGMGCGGGGTTTGTCAATGTAATAACCCAAAATAAGGCATTTAGACAGAGTAACACGCCTTGGTAGCACAGCTGAAAAGCCAAAGATTTAAATATYACACATTTTAGTTTGTTCCCATTGGGATCGATGGAAGTCGACAGCTGATTTCAGTGAGGAAAATGGATCTTATGCAGAACAATGACAGGAGGGAGAATGGACAAGTTCAGCAGAGTTTTCCAGTGTTGTTTTCTTAGTTCAGGTTTGTCCTATTTCTGTTTATTTTTCATTTGAGGAAAAAAAAAGTTATATGTTTTCTTCAGCATGTGCAAGAAACTGGAAATCACTCCACGGTATGGAAGGAGAGAGGTGAAAGCCTCCGTAAATGCTGTTTTCCCGTTGTGCTCTGCTGCTATAAAACCTCCTTAGCCTTCTGCTGCAGCCCAGGTTTACGTGAAAACTTCCAGTTTCGAATTTCGAGTCAGAAAACATTAATATAGGAAAAAAAGCAAAAGGAGCAGAACCCCACACTCAAGTCACATGCAGTCACATTTTTGCACCACTCGCCCATCCTTGCTCAAAGAGGATCAGGATGAGCTCTCTCGACCGGCTGCTACCGTCGGTTTTAATTTTTACACGAGTATGTGGCTTTGTATATTGGCAATACGTTAGGAATCTGGTTTGGGGAATTCATCCTCCCAAACGACTTCAAAAGAGCAGCAAAAAGGCMCAGTCTCATATCTCCACTGAGACAAACAGCAGTGCCCCAGTTAAGCGCAGGAGAGGGAGGCTCCAGCCCAGATTTTGGAAACAGAAGATCTCACCCAAAAGACAGAGTTGATTCCAGACTCTTTCTGCAAAGAGCATCTCACACTTACTCCTYCCTAATACCATTTCTTTAAATCTCATGGAAGATTGGGGAAATATAAAACCTCTGCTGCTYGGTATCATGCAAACACACGTCTAAAGACAGTGCAAGTCTCTGTGCTGCAAACTTCCCCCTTCCCAATATTTTCTCAGATTAAAAGCTGATTTTTCCAAAACAGAACTACAGCAGCTACAAAAGCAGGCTTGAGAATTTTTGCTAGAAATAAGCAGGAGATGCTTTACTTTTCRTTGGCACAAAACTAAATCAAATACGCTAATGAGGGGCGAGGAAAATCAATGTGCAAAGTCCTGACAGCCCCAGTAGGATCTTTGAAAGGAAGGAAAATAGCAATGCCCAGACCTTCCGAAACAACCCTAAGGAATCCTCTCCATGCCAGATGCCTTAAAGGAGGACAACAAACACTCCCAAATCCTGCAAAAACACCACAAGGAGCATGACAGAAAACTACTGCAATATTTCTCATTTCCCGATGACAAATTTCATCTCCGCACTCTCCGATTATTTGGATATTTCACCTGCAAGGTTCATACAACTCGTATGTGTATTTCCTTTTTCTTTTCCCCAGTGGCTTCGGACATAAAAACCGGGAATCTTTCCCGCTGCTGGAAACCCTCCATAGTGCAGAGCTGCCCGCAGGAGGGATCAGCTTTTGTGCGAGACAAAGAGTTGCTGGAGGAGCCAGGGAGCAGCTCCGGGGGCTTCAGTGCAGGGAAGGGACCCTGGAGGATGCCCCGGCATGGGGAGGAAGGTGGCAGCCCTTTCGTGTTCCCTTTTCCATTGCAAGCAGCTTCTCCAAGGGCAGAATCGGACCCTCGCTACCCAGCCACAAGCAAGAAGCGTAACTTGGAGTTCCTTCACTGCAGGAAAACTCCGGGAATACAAATTGGAGGGAGCCCAGATCATTTCCCGGTGCTATTTCACTGCAAACKCACACGGTCCTGGCGCTGGGGAGTYCTCTCATYTATCTTAAAAGCAGAAAAGATTTGTTCTGCCCAGAAGTYGCTCGGGGAGGGATGGACAACAACYAGAGCTTGSCCTKCTGTTTTCATACAACAAAATCASTGCAATGTTTTTGCTCTTTTGCAGAGGTTTTTAGGGTACTTTTAGTTCTCTTCCAAAATTACCTGATTTTTTTTCTATATTTCAAGAAAGTATTTCAAGAGCCATTCCTCTGTTTCTTTTCCTCACACTAAATAKAAAGATCTGTTCGCAGGAATTTAGGATGTTTGGACAAACATGGGGTCAGTCTCCCGGCCACTGAATAAGGTGTCACCATTGAGCAATAACGTGAGACAGAAAGAAGCCCAGAAGCCCCTGCCCTGAGAGGGAAACCAGCCTGGGGAAGGAGGAAGGACCCAAAACCAAGACCAAATCTGCTGGAAAATGAAGCTGGGGACTTGTGTTCCTGGCTTGCAGCCTCATCCACTTACCACTACTCAAGTCTACATCTCTGCAGAGTTTGCAGCTGGCATATGGAATTTTTAAAGGCAATTTTGCAAAGATGGGCTTCTATTTCTGTTCATGCCATAGCTCTTAATCCCAAGGCAGAAACAACCCATGCCTCAGTTTTGCATGTATGCATATGCATTACCTGGAAAAGGCAGGCGAATGTCAGTTTTGGGCTTCTACCAAAATCTTTCCCTCGAAGAGTTTTTCTCAAGAACTGGAGAACAGACAGCAGCAGAGCCCCTGAAATATGTTACCAGATTTAAAATACAACCTGGAGCCTTCCTCCCCTCCCCACGTGCACTCGGGGAGGGTGTTTTAGCACCGATAGGAAGTCACAGATTGCTCCTAGGTTGGGTGAGAMGTGGAGAAGATGGACAAGACACTGCTGAGGTGAAAAGTGGGCCTGGGCCTGAGCTGAGTGAGAACATTGGGGCAGAGGGAGGTGACCACAAAATAAAAGAAGGGGCTAGAGACAACACTACCTGCCCTGCAAGCATTTGTACCCAGGGACTTGGTCGCATCCCTTGCAAGAACCTCAGCCCCTAGGTCAACCTGTGCATTAACTWCTCACATGAGGCTTTGAGCCTCTGACTTCAGGGTTGCTGCTGGATTTTCTCCATCACAGACTCATTTCTTTGTCTGCAGCCCGTATATTCAGACTGTGCATTGCAAGTCGAGCTATACGTACGCGGCCACATTGCATCCATATGGGCACGCGGCACCTCCACAGCTCCGTGGATGCTTGGGCGTTCGCCAGGGCTGCCTGTCATTGGACATGACTTGGAGATGCAGACAGYTCCGTGACCGTTTGAGTCACTTGTTCACTTCCCACTCCAACAGGAACCGGCCCTAAAATCAGTTAAAGCTGTAACCAGCACTCATTACACCAACTAAAAGCTGGATGCTTGTTCATACATGATTTTTTGGGATGTTTATTGGCCTAACAAGCTTTTCATTAACTAAGGAGCTCCACTATTTATTTTAACATTCCGAGCATTTATGCCCCTATAGCATATCATCAGATTACGTATAAATATATACATTCTAAGTTACCAACAGTTTGTTCTCATTTTCATGATACTGATTCTCAGATTCCTACAGAACTTGAAACCAGGGTTTGCACGTTCAGGAATAGACATTGTTTRTTGAGATTGTGCACAATAATGCGAGAGCCCCTTTTACAAAAAAGAAAGGTGTTGTTGACGAAAATGTGCCTGCTCTGTGTTAGTACAACTTTACGGATCATTTCTGTGGGGTTTTGGTCCGGTTTTACTACTCCTCAGTCTGTGGCCAAATTCAGAYCAGGTTTGTCATGGAAACAGCAAAGGGAAATTGAGAGAAGAGAAAAAATAAAATAGTTCACCATTTTGCCAGTGAACTTTTATCTTCTTTACTGCGTATTTTGACTTCAGCCAATCAACTATTTCTTAACGCTTTAGGGCCTAATATCACCAATTTAAAAGAAGCTATTAAAAGCTATTAAAAGCATAAATAACAGGCATTTCGCCCTTTGTTTCCTGTGTGCAGTCGGAGATATCAGGGTGCTCATCACAATGTCACCTTCAGGCTTCGATAAAGCCCTTTCTGCTGGGCTAGAACTGGCGAGAAACAGGAAAGGAATTTGTGTCGCTAACTTGGAGCAAAATGAAGAGGGTAAAATTAACCGCCCTGCCTTTGGCATCAGGAGGGCAGCGTGGGCGCCTGRGATGCAAAGCCAAACCTACCAGACCTACAGGCACAGCCCAGGAGCCTTCTCCTCCTTTTGTATTTTTAAGGAAAGCAACAGTCAAATCCTATTTACTTCTTAAAATTCCCTGCGTCTGTTTGCCAAACTGCTAGTACAGCTGGGTCAGAAAGGAAACTCGTGCCATTTCTGAGCAGGGAATAGAGAGGCTGCTGTCTATAAGCGCCGGCAGTTTGGGAGAGAATGCCAGCCTTTATCCTCCTGGTAAGGCGGGTCTATTTAGAAAGAATATATTTTGTCTTCTGCAATGGCAGAACACACATTGCAGAACTTCCCCGAGACAACAGCTTTCGGCTCGCGAATGTCGGGAGAAGCTCACGGACATGAGGAGACGCCGCTGGGACCAGCCCGGATCGCGCTGCCCGGAACAGCCTCGTTCTTCACGTTCGGTGGCCCAASCCCTGCACAAACCGGGTCCGGCCACGGCGGCTGCCGACCGCTCCCCGCAAAGACCCATTCCTGCTCTACGCTTAAGCAATCGGAAGTCAGATTTTCTCGAAACACAATAAAGAYACATCTCCAATCAACGACAACTCATAATGCCCAGCTTCCCTTCTGTAAGGACCACATAGTGAGTTAGCAACCGTGTGCTGCACCGGAGCCACTAAGAGCAGATCCCTGTGTCATTGCTTTATGGGACTGTGGAGGATCTGACTGGGTAAGAAATGCACATGTTTATGTTTATGGACAGCTAAACTTAGCATTCTGTGCCTAGTTATGCACATAGCTAGTTCTGCACATTGAAAGGTGCATTTCTGCCAGTTGGGGCATTCCAAGAACCCCAAATGGAAGAAGTTCCCTAATATTTAATTACTCTTTCAGGATGACATATCTCTAAAACCATAAGTCCTAAAGAGCAAATCAGACAGATGCAAAGCAAAGGCCCTTGGTAAAGATGCAGGAGCAGCAACAGCAGCAGTCAGCAAAGTGGGATTGCTGGGGACACGACCGTGTGGCCCGAGCGTCCTGCTGCAGCCGTGCCAGCACGGGCTGCATGGAACGGGCCCCGTCCCACGGAGCGACCGTCCCTGGCTCATGCTCAGCACGGAGGCTCCTCCGATCCATGGGGAAGAGGATGGGAGAGGACAAGACCTCCGCTCCTCCCTCACGGGCRGGAAGGAAGGACGGGAGAACCCCAGCAGGGCCGGGGGCAGCAGCAGTTTAATTTTTACACAACAAAGGAGCAACGTGGGCAGAAACTCCTCCAGATTCCCCTCCACCATCTCCCCTCCCAGGGCCAGCCGCCCCCGTCTTTTCTCCTCGCCAGGAGCAGAGCGAGCATCGGCCCCAGGCATTCCCTGTGRGGCTTGGGAGAGGCTGGGATTTTGAGTAAACACTGGAAGAGGGGAGGGAAAGGGACAAGTAAACCCAATGGCAGAAAAGCAGGGAGAAGCTGAAGGGGAAATGACACATTCTGCCTGTTTTCTCCCCCGAGCTGGCCCGGCGCTGTCGTTGAGCAGATCAGCACCATGTGCTCCGAGCAGAGCAGGGGGCAAAGGGGCGTTCCTCCAGAGCAATAATAACAATAATCAGCACAAACACCACCCCAGCGGCGGCACTCATCAACCCACGGGCAGGRCCCCGCGTGGATGAGGTGCCCAGCGCGCCGCCCGGCGAGGGGCACGGGGACGCGCGCCGCAGCCTTCGTCCCGCGTCCTCATCCTCCGATGAAAGGATGCGCTTTAATGTGCTGCTTACATTTGCGCCGAGTTCTTTTAAGTGCAAAACACATGCAGAAACTCCAGAGAATTTGCTGCACTGCYGATAAAAATCTTTGCTAAATAATTAGCATGAAGCACCCGTCTCTGTGCGTAAGTTTTTGCCCGTTTTACACATTAATAGCAGGAACGGATCTTCCGTAGTAGGTTGAGGGTGTTATACCTCAATTACACCATAATCTCCTTAAAACTGACCAGCAAAATACTTTTTAAATATGTATTTTAGTTTGTGGATGATGGTGCACGAAGAAAGAAGAAATAAACATTGGGGGGCCGGGGAGGACAGACTGTGCTCATTGCTTTGGGAAAGAAAGGTGAAAAATAAAAAGGAGAAGAAAAGAAATGGATCAGCTGTACRTTAATTGTACGGGAAAATGCAAAATGGCTGAAAGTGGAGGAACCGTGTTTATAAAGCTGCCTCGTTTCCAAAGATCAAAGGCAGAAGTGGAAGGATAATCCACTGCATGTGTCTAATTGCAGAGCGCCCGTCGCATGGAACTCATCCCGGGCGGCCCCGCTCGCTGCGCGGAGCCGGGCGCGTTCCGGGCGAGGATGCAGGAAAAGGGGCTTCCAAGCAGAGCCTGGAGCAGCACCCCGGGCCGCTGGCTGTGACACCCGGGACACACGGGCCGGTGGCTGACTCGGAGGGAGAAATAAACCGGGGTGCAAATATCCAAGTGCCTCCTTATGGGCGAGAAGGAAGGTCTGGAAACGGGTGGTTTTGCCGGCTGGAGATGGGCAGGAGCCACCAGGACAGGGAGGACAAGAACCAACAAAGCCAGGACAGGCCTGTCAGGGGGACAGGTAGGACAAAGAGGGACGGGGACAGGCAGGACAAGGAGGAGCAGGGCAGGGACAGGCAGGAGGGTGACAGTAGGGTGACAACCAGGACAGGCAGCACAAGGACAGGGCAGAGCAGGGACAGGCAGGCGGGGGTCCCTGTCTCTGCCTTTGGGGACAGGGGCTGCAGAGGAGGGTGCCCCTTTAGAAAATATACATAAATATATATATTTATTTATATATATAAAATATATATAAATGTTGTGGTCTTTAAAAAGGCTTGTGAAAATAAAGTTGCCTCCAAGTGTCTGAGCTCTTTAATGCCTCTGTTAGCAATTTTCGCTATTGCATTATCAGATTTCCTCTTTATTTYGCACTGGCCACAGCTAAACCTGTCCCAACTTTGCCCGCACCACAAATATTTGAGCCTGTGTTTTCCGTTGTAGGAATCCCCCYTATAGAAAGCATTGCTGTTTGTCGTCCCTACGCATTAAATCTGAGCATTAATCGGGGTTATCAGCACATTTTGTGGGGAGAGCAGCACGGACGACCCTCCCTCCCCATTCCAGACCCCGTCCCGCAGTCGCCCGTCAGCAGCGCCGGGGCTGTTTGGAAACACATGGGAAGGAAACCGCTGCAGCCCCGGCCCGGGATCCGAGGTGGCCGGGGCTGGCGGCTGCAGGGAGCCCGGCACAGCCCCGCTGCAGCCCAGGTTGAGCCTAAGCACACGGAACATTCACGTGTCTTCATCCCCCATCCCCAAAACCCGGGTGGAGAAAACACGGGAGAGAGGCAGGAGCTTCCCCCTCTCCCGACAAATTCCGTCTGCCTTCATGTCGGGGGGTTTTCGTGCTCGGCACAGAGGAATGGAGGCAGTGGGGGCTGTGGGGGGGCTCTTTCCAGGGATTTATCCCTGCTCCTTGCCCAGGATGCTGGGGATGTTTGGGGAGGCTCCGGCTCCTTGGTCACAGGTTGCTGTGACCGCGAGCAGGTCCTGCGGGGCCGGCGGGCCCTTTGCTCCGCTGGGAGCTCCGGTTTTCCAGGGCAGACAGTCCAGGCGAGGTGTAACCTGCGGGAGGGAGTGCGGGAGAAGGGAGATGTTTCCCTCTCCAAGCACTTGGGATAAATCAAGGGAAAGAAGGCAGCAGAGGGAGGCGGCCACATGCAACCTGTGCGTGCCCGGCCAGGGGACAGCGCGYGCAGGGAGGGGACATTTCCCCCCCCGCTGCCACCTTCCAAGGAAAGGGAACCTTCTTTTAAGGAGGATGCGGATGCCGTGGCCACAACACGTTCTGTTCCCCCAGAGCGGAGGGCTCCGTGCCGGGCCACGGAGCAGGGGGCAGGACCCGCACGGCCGATGGGGACGCGGCGTCGCACGGGGCAGCGATGGGAGCCGGGGGAGCCGCGCGGGGCTGGGGCAGCGCAGGGCCCCGCAGAGCCGCCCTGCAGCAGCACCCGCCCCGAACGGCGCGCTGGGTGAACACCAGCGAGACCCAACGCGGGGCCCCTCGGCAGCCACAGACACCCCCCCTTCACCCGCCGGGCTCGCAGCCGCTTTGCCGGATCCACAACACGCAGTTAAACACACGGGGCTCTAAACGAACCCCCGCACAGCCGGCTTGAATCGGCTCCGCGACGGGAGCGCTGGGAAACGCGGCGACCCTGCGGAAGGAGCCCCGCGAAGCCCCCCGAGGCGCGCGGGGACGGGGAGGCCGCCGGCGCTTACCTGCTGCCCGCACGCCCGGCCCCGGAAAAACTGCCCCGAGTCCAGCCGGGCCCCGAGTATTATTATTATTATTATTASTGTTGGTTTTTTTTTTTTTTTCCTTTCCTGAGCTAATCAAGGAATTAAAGTTAAAGAGGAGGAGGGTTCCCCTCGGCTGGGGTCTGCCGGCGGGTGGGGGCGGTTAAGAGGCCCGTGGCTGCCCAGTGCTTTGACCGGCGCGGGATTCAACCCTTATTACCATTTGGGTTTTGTCCAGAGTCGCAAGCAGGGCCCCCTGCATTCAAATCATGGCCCTGCGCCGTTATTGTGCAGGACAGGCCTCGGCGGGCCCCCTCCGGCTCGTCCTCCCTTGACAAGCCGCCCTTTGTGGAGGGGCCGCTCGCCCTATTCACACCCGCCAGCGCCGAGGGTGCTTCAGGGCCCRCTCTTAAAGCGGCTGTTTGCAAAATTCTGCCTTTCCAGAGGCTCCTCCACGAGGAAGTGGGGGGCTGCAGTTAGGAAAACATTATTGAGGCTCGTAATTTAATTAAAAACGCTGCAGCGGGGCAAAGGGGAGCGAGAAAGGCAGCGGGGAGAAGGGGAGCTCCAAGGGGAGCTCCAAGGGGAGCTCCGAGGGGAGCACGGGCCGGCAGACGCGGGAGCAGGGGACAGTCCTGCCAGGGTAGGTGCATGCACGGTTTCTATACCAGCTCTTTTCCAAAGCCTCTTCCTTAGGGAGCATGGAGTGAGTCGAAGGGGAAGCGGCCGCATCCCCATCAGCAGCATCCATGAGCCGGGCTGCAGCACCGGGACACCCATCCCGGCGTTCCTGCTGTTATCCCCGCAGCCAGTGGATCAGGAACTGCTCAAAGAGCAACAGGGCTTTAAAAAAAAAAAAAAAAGAAAATAATAATAATAACAATTTGCCTGTGCTGCCGGGGGCGGCTGCAGGGCCGAGCGCGCCGCGGGACCCCCGCTGAGCCCACGCGGACCTTCAACATCAGCTCCCAAATCGCAGTGATTTGCCTGGGAAAGCGGCGGCCACGGCGCAAGTGGCCTTGACAAGCGGCGCAGGGGATGTATAGAGGGCGCCTAATGGGTCGCACAGAGGAGGAGGGGACGGGGGGCCCGGAGAGCAGCGTTTTGTGTGTCCGAGGGGCCCTTCTTTTGCAGGGAGGGAGGAGGAAGGCAGGTTTGCCACGAGTTGGGAAGCGTCCGCGTCCAGCAGGAGCCATCCCGGGATGCTCTGCCCGCCAGGAGACGTTGCCCTGTGCGTCGCTGGGATCGGGCCTGGGCCTCCAATGCACCCAGGGATTACTCAGTGCCAGCGAGTGGCTGTGTTGGGGGAAGCCGGCAAGGCTTTCGCAYGGATCGCACGTGTGGAACCCCCGGATTTCCTTGGCGCGATGCGGACACCGTCCTCTCAGGCTGCGGGATGTGTTATAGCAGCCGCGCTCGGGGTTGAGGTGGTTTGGAGGAGAGAGGTCAGTTAAACCATTCCCGCCTGAGCAGGGCAGTAACGAACGGGCTGGGGACAAGGCACCTCGGCCCGGCCCGAGGGGCGGCTGCCCGGGGGTGATGCTTGTTTGGGTGCCCAGAGGGTGTCCCAGGGTCCCAATTGGGCTACAAAGAATTGCAGTAGCCACAGGCTGCCTCTGGGACCCGGGTTCTCCTTCCCGTGTGCACGGGGAAGCGGTGGCCTCATGGAATGCCACAGGCTGCTCCGGCTCCTTCCCCATCCCCATCCCGTTCCTTATTACCTTCTCCATCGCCGTCCTCATCCCTGTCCCCATCCCCATCCTTGTCCTCATCCCCATCCTCGTCCCCTCCTCATCCCCATCCTCATCCCTATCTCCATCTCCATCCCCATCCCTGTCTCCTGCCCATCCACATCCCCATCTCCAGCCCCATCCTCTCCCTGGCTCCCTCCTGCCCAGCTCCTAGCTGCCACGAGACCTTCAGAGGACTCCAGGGGGGGAAAAAAAGGGGAAAAACAGAAGGCGGCTGGGAACCATCCTGGTGGTTGATCCTCCCCAACGAACATCACCACGGAAGGGGGGAGATGGAGCCTTTCCGCAGTGCAGAGACCTGGAGCAGCTCATTAGCCCCACGATGGGGAATCCTCCTCTCCCACCACGGAAATCCTGACCCCACAACGTGCCCCGCAAGGCCCCGCACGGAGCCGCCCAAGGGCTTCATTTCTGGGCCATTTCTCCCCCAATTCTGCCCATTCTCTTTTAACGGGGCGCGGGCCGATGCGGCGCTGGGACCCCCCGGTGCGGGGGATTTGCTGCCGCCGGGAGCGGGCAGGATGGACGGGGCTCAATGGGATTGTGAGGAGCAGGACCCTCCTCCCTCCCCTCGGCCACGGCAGCGAGCGGCGGCCGATCCCTCCTCGCAGGAGGCGCCGGCATCGGCGAACTGCAGGTTTCCAGCGGAGGGGAAGGGGGGTCTTTATTGCAGATCCGCAAGGGGAAAAAAAATACACACCACGGCGGCCACGAAGACCGAAAGGAGACAGAGAGAGGAAAAGAGGGAGAGGAGACTTGGTGGGAAAATCTCATTCCCAAACCTCTCGTAAGTGTAATTACTTTCTAAGAAAAAYGAATGACTTTCTAAGACAAAGGGGGGAAATGCAAAATAGGGCCCGGCCGGGCAGAGGCCGCGCTCGGCGGCCCCTCTCGGCATGGGCAGCTCGGCCGCGGTGGCCTCGTGTCCATCCGCAGCCCCTTCCCGGGGGCTGGAGGCGGCCACGGGCCCCATGGCGGGAGATTCCGGCTTCTCCTCCGGAGCGGGAGCCGCTCGGGAGCCGGGGGAGCCGCCGGGGCCGGGAGGAAGCGGACAAAGAGTTTTCTTATTTACAAGCAAGGAGGAAGGGGGGATATTTTGCCCCCCGTGAATGAGGTGTGTGTGAGACGGGCCGTGCGGAGGGTCCCGAAGGGTCGTGGAGCGGCGCTCGGGTTCGGGTTCAATCCTGCGTGTTTTCCTAGCRCGGCCGCCTCTGCATGGCGGAGCCGGCGCTTGGGAAGGGGAGGAAAGTGGAGGCATGTCGCTTGTCTCGGGGGTTTCTTTGTTCGGGGAACAGTAGGTGGTAGGTCTAAAAAGGCAGAGAGCAAAAGAGGGGGAGAAGACGAAAGAAAAGGGGGAAGAAAAGAGAGGGGGGGGGAAAAAATGGCCCTTTGCAAATCATCTGACTATTTTCTTCCGGGATATAGAAATGCTGCATTAGAGATTAAGGAAGGGCCGTGCTTGAGAGAAAATGTCTCGCTGCAAGTGTGAATAAAACAGCAGCAAAAGGCCTGGCGGCTTCGAGAGCCTGCGAGGAAGCCGCAGGGCCAGGGGAGGGCGGATTAACGGTCCACGGGAGAGGGACGGAGCCGAAGGGGGGGTTTGTGTCGGTGGAGGAATAAAAGCCCCGTCAGGGACGCGCCGAGCGGGGCCGCGGGCCCCGATGCCACATGACAGCGCCGGGTCCCCGGCACGGCTCCGCRTTGACAGGAGGCTGCAAACGCCCCATCGGCGGCCCGGGCTGGGGTGAAATAACCAATAAAACGTGAAAAGTGGCTTCTCTGGAGGCGCCCGCGGGGACACAGGCCCGCGGAGGAGCGGGGACAGCGGCCCCGTCGCCCGCAGGAGGCTGCTGCCCTGCTCCACCGCGGAGCGGGAGGGAACGCCGCGGGATTTGGAGGGGGAAAAAGGGAATTTAGCTCCGTGCACCCGGCCCCGCTGCCTTCAACACCATGGACAGCGAAGCGGCGGCGCCCGGGGCTCTCCGGGAGCCGGGAACGGGGCTGCTCCGCCGGGAGCACCCGGATCTCCCGCCGGGAAAGGCCCAGGGGCCGGGGGCAGCGCGGAGCGCGGCCTGACCCCCCCTCGAAGCCCTCGGGAAAGGCRCCCGTTAATTTGTTTAGGCTCTTTGCTTCAAAATCAATACGAGGCCGAGCGTSGCTGCAGCAAATAGGTCAACGCAGAGCAGGCCGTAAATAAGCAGATTTTCTTATTTTCTTTTTTATAAGAAAAAGTTTTGGAAGAGGAACAGGGGAAATGGCCCCTGCTGCGGAGCCGGATCCCCTCGTCCTGCTCCGTGCCCAGGTGTGACGCAGGGACACGGGACAGGGCTGCAGTGCTGGGCTCCGACCCGGCCCGGAGCGGCTCCCTGCACCGTCCCTGTCACTGCGTCGCTCCGCGCTCACTGCTCGGCAGCCCCCTGAATCCCAGGAATCCATTTGAGGTCGGTTTTCCCTTTGGGAAGACACCGCGGAGCCGCTTGGCCTGCAAGGGAAGGGAGCTGCCGGTCCAGGCAGTTGTATCCTGCCTTCCCCCTCCTCATCCTCTTCCCGAGGTGAAGGAAAGCGGGATGGAGCTGGGAAACCAGGGTGCCTGGTGCTGCTGGCCRGTCAAGGTCCTCCAGGCAGGGAACYGGGCYGGGTAGGAARGCGCGGATTGCAACTCCCAACATAAAATCAGTGTGTGCACACGCGTTTTGCATATGCATCCATGCACTTTGCATGTGTGCACTTGCATTTTGCACATGTGTACGCGCATTTTGTGTGTGCACATGCGTTTTGTGTGTGTACATGCATTTTTACATGTGCACATGCATTTTGTGTGCGTGTGTACATGCATTTTATATGTGTGCACACGCATTTAGTGCACACGTGCATATACATTTTGTATACGTGCACACGCGTTTTGTGTATRCGCATGTGCATTTTGTGTGTGCGCGCACACGTTTTGCACGCGTGCACACTCATTCTGTGCCGGTGCATGGCTTTTTGGAGGTACATAAACCAGGCAGCAATTCAAAAGCAGCTCGATGCTGATGAAGTCTAATCTAACCCGAAGGGCGCGTTGGGCTCCTGAGCAAGTGCCCTCCAGGCTGGACAGAGCCGGGTGCCTGTTCAGCTCCTCTACCCAGAGCCGCATCCTGGAGGACCTGGGGGAACAAATATCCAAAGGGCGGCTCTCGTTTCAATGCAGCAGCCGCCGGAGGGRACGTGGGGACGGGCCCCACGGCCTGAGCGGGGGCAGGTTCCTGGCAGCGGCTCTGGAGGAGCTTGCRGGGCTCTGGGCTCCCGAGTCCCCTTGGATGAGCGCTCGGGAGCAGCTCCGCGTTCCCTGGAGCCAGGAGCAGCTCCATCCCGGCGGCTCCGCGCTCACGCGCTATGAGGAGACAAAAACCGAGCTTTAAAACCCCCAAATATGAAATTCGCATTATGTATATTTAAAGGGAACCTCTTGCTTTATATAACTCGGGACACGTTGTCTCTTCTCCGAGGGGGTGAAATCCTACACAAGTCTTAAAAAAAAAAAAAAAAAAATTAAAAAAAAAATCTTTTTTAAAATCACATCCATGTCAGCGTTAAAGAAAATTGTCGCTGATGTCTTTCCGAGCTTGGGAATATAACTGTGGGATGCAGCTTTCCCCTCCCCCCGGCCCTCCACCCCCTCCCTTCTCAGGGAAAAAAAAAAAAAAAAGGGGGGGGGGGGGAAAAAAAAAAAAAAAAAAAAAGGCAGAAGCAACGGAATCTATAAAGCGGCTCTGATTAACAGTTTAGGGGCAGAGCCCTGTTTATGGGGCGCACGCTCTGCTCTAGGCGAGCGCTGCGGAGGAGCCGCCCGCGCGGCCGGAGCTGCGGCGCGAGCGGCCGGCGGGAAGGGGGCCCCGGGCGGGCGCCGCAGCCCGGGATGCTGCTCCCGGAGTTTCAAGGACATCTCGCTGATGAGGATTTGGTTAATGGAGGAGAACTTATGTCCTGGCGGTGACGTCATTGGGTCCCGATGTAATCCTCTTGTGCTGAACCCAATCAGCAGATGTGCCGAGAGCCGGGATGCGGAGAAGAAGCTCTAATCCCTTAGACTGGATGAGATCAGCTGAAACAGCCAGGACTAGAGCCCAAACCCCTCTGCTAGGAAGATCAAGAGAAAAGGGATAAATTGAGAGAGACGCCTCATAACCCCTTTAAAGAGCTTTGGAGAAGAGAAGAGAAAGATGGGTGGTGCACCAAGTTCTGCTTTTACAGCCTAGCGGGAGCCTGCGTTTCCCTCCGCTTTGTTCCAGCGCGGGAGGAGAGGAGGAAAAAAAAAGGAGAAAGGAAAAAAAAAGAGAGAGAGAGAGAGAGAAAAAAAAAAGTCTGAAATTCAAAGATAATGAGGGACTAGGCGCCTTTCTCATTCATCTGCAGCTCGCACGCACAAAACCCGGCGTCCTGAGCCACGGGAGGGCGTTTGCACTGGAGTTTGTGCCGCCGAAGCCGCCGAGGGCTGTTTCCCTTGGAATGGGTAAATGGGCTGTTTCCCTCGGAACGGGCGAAGCCGCCCGCGGCCGCGCCGCCCGCGCCGGCGACAACGGCGGGAGAGCGACGCGGCTCTGGCGCTGACTTGGAAGAGCAGCAGGATTTTTATTATTGTTATTATTATTATTACCTCTCGTTTTTCTTTCTCCCTTTTTCGCAAGCGACCTCAATGGGCTCATGATATTTTTTTTTCCGGAAAAAAAAAGAGAAAATGGGGAGGCAGGGGAGGGGGGTGAGGATTTTTCAGCGGCGCTATCTAAAGAAATCCTCCCAAATGCGTAAAGCGCCTCTCGATGCGACGGCGATCAACGAAACCGCTTTGCTTGCTCTCCCCCTTTTCGAAAAACCTCCCGATTATAATTTTCATTATTATTATTATTTGTGTGTATATATATATATATATGTATACATATATATACTATTATCCGGAGCGGTGGCGGTGCCCCCTTCCCTTGGGGAGGGGGCCGCGGAGCCGCTCGCGCCGGGGGGGGCCGCGCTGCGGGCGCCCCTCGCCCGGGCCCCGCGCGGCCCCGGGGGGCGGTTCGGCCCGCGCGGGGTCCCGGCGCTGGTTGCGCGGCTGCGGGTTCGGGTCGCGGCGAGCGGCGCTCGGGGCTCCCGGCTCTGCCGAGCTGCCCTCGGGAGGGGGCGGATTTATTTTTTTACTGATAGAGACCGCGGTGCGTCCCTGTGTCCCCGTCTCGGCCGGGCGCTGCGGCGGCTCTCGGGACCCCCCCGGCTCTCGGGGCCCCCCGGGCTGACCTGCACTGACAGCATCTCTCTCTTCTCTCCTTTTCTCTTTTTCTCTCTTTCTCTCCCCAAGCCCCGCTCCGCTGCCCGGCTCGGGGCGGGCGCAGCCCGAGCCCCTCTCTGCGTGTTCACAGCGGACCTTGATTTAATGTCCATACAATTAAGGCACGCGGTGAATGCCAAGAGAGGAGCCTCACAGCTTCATTCTCATGGAAATCGGGGACATAAACCCTCTAATTACACTTAACAACAGCCACGGCGCGATCCACGGAGCATCCTCGGCCCTTTGACAAATGGCAGGGACAAAGCGGGGCAGCTGCCGGGGCGCGTTATCGGGGCCGGGGGCGGCGGGGGGGCCCCGCCGCGGGGCTCCCGCCGTTACAAAGGGCAGCAGCGGCCGCGGGACAAMGCGGGGAGAGCCGGGGGGGCCGCGGAGAAGGGACGGGGGTCGCGAGGGGCGCCTGGATGCAGAGCAAGGGACCCCCCCTCTCCCAGGGCAAGGGACCGCCCTGGAACACGGCACCCCTCAGGGTGCCCTTCAGAAGCGTCCTACACAAACCCTGCTGCTCTCTGGGGCCGGTGGGGGGGGGGATTTTCCCTTCTTTTTTCCCCTCTTTTTTCCATTTTTCTTCCCTGTTTTGCCGTTGCCCCCCACAGCCCCAGCCCGGCTGGGTGCCCACAGTGGAGCTGCAGCCCCAGCAGCGCTGAGGGGCAAGTGCCTGGTTCCATCCTGTCCCTGTGTCCCCAGTGTCGCCCTTTGTTATCCCGCTCTTCCATTCCCGGTGCTGAACGCRAAGGCCGCATTCTCCTTGGAGCCGGATGGCTCTGAGCCCCCATGTGGCTCCCGGTGAGGCCGATGCCGGGTCCATGCTCAGGTTTTAGGTCTCAATAAACCTCTGTTGCAAGCCGGGTGGTCTCAGCTTCCTAAAGCCCCGCGGAGTCCCCCGGCCTGCGGAGATTTCCCTATGGGGCTGCCAAAAGGCTCCGGGCCGGATGCGCCCGGCTCGCGGYGCCCGCTCCCCTCTGCAGATCCAYGTCCTCGCCCGCGGGATGCGCGACCTTGTTGGAGCGGGGACGGTCACAGCGGATCCACCGCCGTGCGCGCTGAGGGTGCTGGACGAGCCGGGGTGGCTCCACGCGGCCGCGGAGCCGCGCGGGTCAGCGCGTGTCCCGCTCCATCCCACGCAGCCTCCGGCACCGCCACGTCCATAGGAGAAGACGGACATTTCCCGCTCCTGGTAGACGAGCGCGAGGGCCGAGGTGCCGCAGGGCTGCCGGCTGCCACGTCCACGGAGCACTGCATGGTGCTGGATACGTTCTGACCTCCTTTCCTCCCGATTCGAGTCAGGGCTCTGCGGTGACGACGTTCCCTGCAGGGACAAGGGGCATCCGCACGGCCCCGGCCTCCTCCGCAGGCAGATTTCCAGCCCCAGGGCTGTCCTGCTCTTGCTGAGGCTGTGGGTTTTTTGCAAAGCGGGGAGCGAGGGGATAAATGACGTCCAGGGAGCCGAATCCCACTGAAGCACTTTGGGAAGCAGGCAGCAAGGAGTAAATCCTTCCTGGGAATCTGCCCTGCAGCGGGAAAACTCCAGGCTCCATCCAGGGGCCACGAAGAGTCCCAGGAAGCTCCGCAGGATGGCAGGTAATGGGGGCTACGGACAGGATGGGGCCCTCTCCTTAGCCGAGAGGGAATTCCAGAGGCGAGATAGCACTGGAAACAGAGAGGCTTAATCAGAATCCTCTCATCCCGCCCAAGGCAACAAGGAACCTTGATGGAGTGTGCCTGGAGCGGGACACCGTCGGGGGTGGAAAAGCCAGAAATGATGGGCTATAAACGTCCATATGTCCTCCAAAGTGCCCCAAACCCGGCCTCGCTCCATCGCTCGGTGACAGGACCCCATGTGCTCAGGCAAAGGGTTCCAATCCCAACCTCCGGCGCGGTGGCCGCGGTCACACGGCGGCCCCGGGCTGGCGCAGAGGCCACATCTGCCTGGGGACAGCGATGGCAGCACCGGCGGCGAGGGCAGCACCGGCACCAAGTCATCCCGGCYACAGGCGGTAGCTCCTTGCCGCTCCGGAGGAGGATTTATCTGGGATTGAGGCACCTTGTGCCAGAGACGGGCACAGCGGGGCCGAGTCTGGGTTCCTCATGGGAACGCCTGAGGGGGAAGGAGCCGTTTGCGGCAACGCGCTCGGACCGGGCCCTCCTACAACGGAGTCAGCACGGAGCAAATTCCGGGTTTATTTCCCCCGCACGGTCCTCCCGGGCTCACTAAAATCCCAGGCAAGCAGCTCCCTCCCTGCAGACACACACAAAGCTCTGCTCACCCCAACGGTTTCGCCTACGGCTGCCTCGTCCCATGCAAACGCTGACATCAGCCCTTAAAGACAGGTTAAAAACCACACAATTTCCTCCAGAACCACCACAAAGGAGCTGGCAGGGACTGTAGGGTAAATGCACATCCTTCTTTGTCATTTCTTTTGTCATCCCACCGCATATACAAGCCAGGGCTCAGGTTTGGGCTGCAAGGACTGGTTGCAAAGGGGGTAGGGAGAAAGAGGAGCTGCAGAAGACCCAGGCTCGAGGGAGGGTTCGAGGGTGACGTGGGCTGGCGAAACGGAGAAGAAAGAGGTCAGGGAGACGACATTAACAGTCAGGTCCATAAGGGGCTGCCGCGCAGGGGAGGGAACCGCTCGTCTTCCGCGGCTGCGTGAGCGGTAACGGGCCCCACCTGCAGCAGGAGTGAATCGGGTACGAGGGTGAAAGCTTTCCAGAGGAAGGGATAGGGCAGCGCTAGAATAGCCGGGAAAGAAGAGAAATTCCAGCCTAGGGAACAGCGAGAGGAGCCAGCTCTCCGATCCCGGCCTCCCTTCCTGCCATACTCAGAGGATGCTGCCAGCGAAGGTGACTTTTCCAGCTAGTGTCGTGTATGGAAGAGCTTCCAGGCGTCTTCCCAAGCAAAGCGCTTCCCTGTCTCCTCACAACAGCCCCCAGAGACACCAGTGCTGGAGTGGAAGTGRCAGAGGGCAGAGTGTCCATAAGAGTCCAGGACTGCCGCTGCAACAGAGCAGCAGGGCCGGGGTGTCCCTGGAAAGGGAGGGTCCTCAGGCAGTGGGACAGTCACGGCCTTGGAGAGGCCCAAGGCTCCCTGGTCCTCCCATGGGAACAAACTCTGCACGTGCAGCAGCAGCGGCCGAGCAGAGGCAGCAGAAACTGGGGGGGGTCCTTGTGTCCTTTGGCCCAGGTCAAGGGACACCCGCAGGTGACAGCAGAGCCCCGCAGGGACCGCGGGTCCCTCTGGCCCCGAGGCCACTCGCACCAGGCTCGTGCTGCCCATGGCTGCCTCCAGGAACGGAGGGAATCAGCAGCACCCTGAGCATGTCCAGGACAGCAACTGCCACAAGGGAGGGTGTAGAGCCACGCTCTCCCACGGCTCCTTTCCCGGCCCTTGTGAACACCATGAGCACCCGGCAAAGGCAGACTAGGGCTCAAAGCTCCCCTGGACTCCTGTGCTGCTCTCCTGGCTGTGTTCTAGGACACCCAGCCCATTTTCTGGAATCCAGCCCCACCCTGGCCTTGGAGTCTTTGGATACCAGGAGGCAGATGCGTTTCGGTGTGCGGGTCCCCGCAGYGCCCTCCCGTGCGCCCTGTCCCCAAGCTGGCCCACGAGAGCTCCTTTCCAGCTGCCCGGGTTTGCAACCCCCCGGGCAGCCCCTCTGGTGCCTTCTCAAACCCTCCTCACCCTCATCACAAAGAGGGACCCAAGAGCCAACCAGGGGGCACGACCAGAGAGGACAATAAGGCGACAAAGCCACCGGGTGCAGCGGTGCGSGTGGCCACGGGAGGGCACCACTGCCGCCCTCCTGGCATGGCAGGGCAGCCGGTGCAGGGCCTGGGGACAGGGGGACCACGGCCCTGGCATGGCTACAGCCTCCCGGGGTGGGGGTTCTGACACGTGAGCACCAAGGGACCGTTCCGCACCCTTGATCCGTCTGGGCGCCCTCCCACGAATTCAATTGCAAGGCTGCGGCTCCAATGAAACTTCACTCGGAATGGGATGAAAGCGGTTCTTCCTTCCCCCTTCAATGCAGTCCTACGTCCTCCATGGCGAGAGCGCTCCCTTTGCTCTGTCATTTACGGATGCAGCAGCGGAGGTGACACCAGAGGACATTCTTTGGTCCCCAGCCCTTCAGTGGACCAGCCCCAGYGCATCCTCCGTGTGACCTGGCACCAAAACCCACCGGGATTTGCGGAGGGAGGGAGGCCGATGTGCCCCTTGCGGAGCAGGGAGGAAGGCCACCACGCTCACGGGCTCTTCCTCGGCACAGGAGGCAAGGCAGGCGCTGTGCACAAGGTGGCACTCGCTCCCCGTCCTTCCCAGCGGCTGCAGCGGGAATCTGCAGCAAGGGAGCTGCGGATGCGGGATTCATCCCTGKGCCCTGCACCGCTGCCTTGCGCGGCCTCCCTCTGGATGCCCCCGGGCCCGCGGAGCTGCTCCCGCGCAGCCCTCGCCTTGTGCACGGTCCTAACACCGCCCACCCTCCTCACCCAATTCCCCCCAGTTTAAGAACCGCTTTTCCCTCCRTTTTCCCAGCCAGGGATTGCCACGCAGCACTCATGTACAGAACTCAATGCTGTTTTGTGGTCCCCAGATCCGCCAGGAGCAGCCCAAGTCCCTCGTTCCGCTGCTCTGCCCCTCCTGATGTAATCAGACCTCATGGCACCCGGTCCTTCCTYCTCATCCCTCTCACACCCCACAGTAACTGCCCCTCTGCCCCACCACCTTATTCCATGCGAGGCTCCACCACTTCCCACGGGGACGGTTCAGCCGGTTTAAGGATATACAAGTTTTGTGCAAAGAAATAACCCCAGGCTTGCAAGCGCTAGGCTGAATTCTAGCTATTGWCTCTACACAAGATTCTCCCTAGGTCCCCTCTTGCCAAAGAGGATCTCTCAAAAAGTGGTGATACCTACAGAAATCACCCACCCAGAGCCTCCACGCAGCCAGTCTCTCCCATTCAGATGACAGAGCCATAGGATTGCACAGCCAAAAAATCGATGGAAAACTCCCCTTCTTCCAAAGCAGCCGCTCCCCAGGCAAACCCAGGCGCAGACCCCAGGCAGAGGGCAGCATCGGCACCTAGAACTGCTGCAGGAAGTTGCATCCCAATCGGCTTCGCCTCCACGTTGGGGCAGGCATTACAAAGCGTTTAAAAGATCAAATGCAAAAGCCCAGCTCGAGCCAAGGGCAGCAGGGCGGTTTCAGCGTCAGAACGCCGTGGTTCAGCCGGCGGAGCTCTTTGAGGCCGAGTCCCGAGGAAGGGWGTATGCTGCAGCTTTAATGCTCTGCAAAGTGCCCAGAAACGGTGAGGGAAGCGGGAAGGTATTAACACAAACCTTGCATGGTGGAAGGGAACGATTCCCGGGATRCGGTCGGCTTGTCTGGAGCAGAACCAGGCGCAAGGAGGTGAGACACCAGGGCAGGCAGCTCCACACACCGTGTTCCTCGTAGCCCCACGCAGGCGCCTCCTCCTGCCGAGCCGAGCTGCCGCAATTCTGGAATTCTGTTTTTTGTATTCTCTGCCTCCTTTTCGGTGGCTGCGGTCACCGTGGTGGCACTTCTTGGGTGGCTGTGGTCACTCTCYGTCCCATGTGCAGGCAACTGGGCGCCCATTAGGCTACGTCTCTTGCGAAGGCTTTTCAAGAACACACAAGAAAAGGGTTTCCTGGTCTTGCACCTCATAAACCAGTCTCTGATGCACACTGTGCCTTCCAGACCTCCTCCCTCCTCTGCAGTTTTGCTTCCCTTTTCAGCACCCCACATTTCTCWGTTATCATTAATGCTTTAATTGCCTACTTGGGCCTGGTGGTGATGATCTCGCTGGAAAACGCAGTCCCCACAAAAACTGGGGACCAAGCACCAGGTACTGGAGACCAGCATCGCCTGGAGTCACGTCGATTCACCCAGCCCTGACACAGAGCAGCAATACGGGTCAAGGAAAAGCCAGCACGAATTCTTACTGCATCTCTCTTCCAAGGGTATGAGTGTGTGTACACACACACCCCTAAACATGCACGGATACTATTATCCGGTGGGAGAGATCCCAGTGTTTACTCCTGAGTTTGGTTCTTTGGAAAAACCCGGTAACAGMAGCTCACACGGTGCAAAACGTGCAGAAGGGGCAGCTAAGGCAGCGCATCCCGGGCCCTGCGAGGMGGCCAGGGAGGGCTCTCGGCCACTCTGCTCGCACACAAGCCTTTCCTGCAGCTCCAGCTATTGCATTCTAACCACCTGCAGGCCCTGCGTATTTCTGAATGACAACCTGCCTATGCTACTGACTGAGAAGCACTGCTCAATAAACAGCTTTATCCTGTTAAAAACCCTCCTCACCGCCCCGTGGGGCGGCTGCTTTGTGGAACGCTGCTAGCGCCTTGGGGACGACGCTGAAGGGAAAAGGGGCTGCACCCCCCAAGGCCCGAGCACAGACCCTATTCATAGAGTGGGGGATAATTCTGTACACGTTTCTGACGCTGTTTACACCTTGCAACCAACTCTCGTTTCACTAGGAGTCTTCKGTAATTCAAGGGAAGAACATCCATGTGACTCGTTATCTGCTTCCAGTGCAGACCCTTGGTTATATTTATTACTGAGCCCACACATAGATTAAAAAAAGGAGACACTCCACACCAAGCCACGCTATCTGCCRCTCCTTCCCGAGTTCATTTCTTTAGGCTTTTCTCTTCAATTATCACACACTTTGGAGCAATATCCAGTGTTTCCCTGTTCTCAACAGCTTTAGGACGTTAAAGAAGAATCTGAAACATAATCTGGCTCATAAAAATCACTCTTCCTCCCCATGCAGCATTTTACTCTCTACTGGCAGATTACATTTCCCACCGGGGCTCATTACTGCTGCTCTTTGCTTAGCATCAGTAAATCTCTTGGAGTTATCTTGGCTCCCAAATGGCAAAAACTGCTTTTGTTTCTTCTCCTGACATACTGTCCTCCCCACTCCTCCCTCCCGCCCTTGACTACATATCTGAAATGGCAGGTTYAGAAAAGAGGGAGGTTTTTGGGGGTAACAGAGGTTACCTCTACACCGCGCTCGGTCTCAGAGCACCTAAGGGCAAGTGCTGAATATCTCACATAAGGACTAACTGTGCAGCCTTCCACAGAACAGTTCAYACAGGGAGCACTCTCCTATCCGCCCTGCACCGCTACTGCCTCCCAAGCTCCGTCCTGTCTGGAAAGGTGACCCGGAGGAACGGGAAGCATCACAGCTCCAGCACGGTCCAGAGGAACTCCCCACCAACACGTGCACAGATCTCTTAGAATATTTCCCTTTGTCCTGTTTTCTCTCGTCCCATAGAAAAACCAAGATGGTTGCTTGCAATTCATTATTTCCACCCAACGCATTGCATTTGGTATTTTAAAAATACCTGGAGAAAAGCAGGTTTTTACATCCCTTTCTCAGTGTCTTCCTTATTGAAACCCCAGCAAAGCACCGCATCCTCTTGCTCTAGCAGCAGTTGCACAGCGTTTAGAAACGCAGTTCAGGAAGACATCGTGAACTGTCTGTTGGCATGGCAACGTCTCAGGTAAAAATAATTTCCTGAAAACTTCTAAATCACATCACTGCAGATGACAGATGGCATAGAATCCTCTCTTAGRCTCTCCAGAGTAAAGCAATAATAATCATAATACAGAAAAAAGTTTAGATGCTAGTTCTGTAAAATTCTGTTTGTTGAAGGAACCACTTCTCCCGGGCGGAACTCCTGCTGCCCATTGCTCCCTACAGGAACCAGAGCAYGAGAAAGACCAGGGAAAGAACAGGACGGATAAGGGTGAAGAGAAGCCCCTACCCTCCTGTTCAGGATTTCCTGGGGTATCTTGAAACTAGGACCCTACACAAAACAGGAGAATTAATCTGGTATCCCACGAGGCAACACAACCCCATCTCATGATTCCTAAATCCMGCCCCGCTTTTACACTTTCTAGTAAATGAGAAATGCTGCAACTTCTCTCACAATCATGCATCATGAAATCATGCAAAAAGCAAGTCAATTTTATAGGCTTCTTTCAGCAGGATTTTTGGAGGGCAGGAAAGCTGTGCAATCAGTAACATCCACACATGGGCAAACACACCCGTCCTCAACCTTCTGATGGTTGGGGACCAGTACATGGGAATGAGAAGCACCAGTGTGTGAATGATGCCAGTGAAACGGCGCATTGGACTAAGCGCCACAACTCATGAAATCCAGAATTTCTCCCCGGCAAGTCATGCCCTGGTGAAGCCATTTCAACATCGTGACTCAACTCCGCTGCCTTTACAACCAGGGGGAGTAAGAGCAGCTTCCCCTTCCGAAAGCGAGGAGCACCAGGCTACACCCAAGGCTATCAAAATAAAACAGACAAAAAGAATCAAACCTACTGACACACTCACTCTATTATTGGACAGTGTCACCAACCACGGTTAAAATTGCATTTCTCCAAAAAGTTCTCGTAAAAGGTGTAGATGCTGACTGCAACTGTCAGAAAAAGCCAACATTTTCCAAGCAGACTGTTCAACACAAAGAATTCCAAGTACTCCGTGGCATCAAGGACCACCTCCACTCCGCCCCCCACATTATTTGTGCTTTATTTTTATATTTATCTGCTGTTTTAACTAAGCTTCCCTCCCTTCTTTCAACTCCTCAATACACATGGAAAATACTCAGGAAAAATGCATTAGGATTACAAAGGTTATTTTTGCTGATCGAGGAAGGAGTTTGATAGCATCTTTGCCTACAAGGGATTTAAAACCCCCATTAATTGCAATCTTCTGCTTTCCTTGGCCAAATGAGGTCATCCATTACTATTAGATTGGAAAAGCAAAGACATTCCTTCTCAGCCCTCATCTCTGTGCAGTGAAACCAGCCCAAAGCTAAACAACAAACTGCTCCTTCCACCTGGAGCTTGCTGAKTGCTCCAAACAAACACACACAGAGTATTTTGTAAAGAAACCCCACCACGCTTTAAAGCCTGCAGTGCTTTAGAAGGTGAAAGAACAGAAAAAGAAAATAGGATTTTAAAATTTACATCCCTAGGTATTTCTTCATCTCCAAGCAYGAGGCAGGTAAACACACTGACCTTAACTTACAGGCACGCTGTCTTGCAACACAGTAAAAATATTGAACACAACTTTATTTAGTCTTATCTACCCGTTTCCTTCACAACACCTCCATGCAGTTTTACCTTGGCCATTTCCCCTAATGAGCTCCAACCACTTAAACCATCCTTTGCAGCAACAAATATAATCTTTGCAGAGATGGATTATTCAGAAGCGTCACGTTTGGTATGACTTATCTGCAGGCGAAAACATTTAGGTTCTAATGATGTCATGTTCAAAGCTATAAAACATTTATACCTCAGAGCAGCAAGATGTGCTGCTGCCTGACCAGTAATTGAACCTGAGAAACAACTGCATTCTGTAATCAGTGTTTGGCACTATTAGGAGAGGGAGCTACATTGGGCTTAAAAGCATTAGGCAGGAAAAAAACACCTTCACACATGCACACATTCCAAAAACGTCAGGAGTTTAAGGAGAGATTTTTTTAAGCACAAATTCCCTCAAAAAATATACTTGTATGCTCTTTTTCGAACTATTATCTGGATTAAAGAATAAAAGCCAACCTGTGACATGAGGGTGTTACAGAACAGATGCCAGAAGAATGTTCTCCCCCCACTGTAACTCCAACATGCCAAAATTCAAGAATTAGTGAATGAAAGGATGTATTTTTAAACGGAAAAGGCARCTGCATGAGAATGAACACGACTAATAGTCTGCTCGCTTTGAGCTGTCTTACCACTACCACAGTTACAATGGAAAAGTGATTATTTCACCCTCTGTTAAACTTTAAATCAGATATTGCTGTACAGGCCCAGCACTGGAATACTTGCAAGACAAACTGAGCACTGGAGCTGTTAACASAAAATAAGTTACTACCTGCAAGAGCAGGCAGCGAGTTGAGACACATTGCTGTTTTCCCCAACAATACGGCCAAACCGGTTTGTGCGAAGGGTTATTTCTGCAAGTGCACGTTTGCACTAAGTCAATAGCTGAATCACAACAATACCGCTTTTTTTCAGATTAAAAAAATAGTTGTGTAACTAACTTTACTGTCAGCCTAGATGGAACCAAACCCAYTTTGGCTCTGGAATTACCACAGTTCTAAACGTCTTGACTTTAACTATAGGAACTAGGACCACACACTCTCACTAAATGGTAATAAAAACATAAATGCAATATTGTTTAAAAGATTCTGTTAAAAAAATCAGGTCAAACTATGAAAAGGTAGGAGTTGTGAAATACAGCCAACACCCATAGGAGTTCAGAGAGATTTACCTCTATTTGAACAGTTCTACTCTCAGCCCAGTRACCCAGTCTCAACACCTTCCCCTGAAGGCTGCAGGTCGCCCTCCAAGTCTTGGTGCTTCTCTATCACACAAGGAGAGTGGAATATACGAGTGACAACCACTGCATGTGCCCGCRTTTCCTCCGAGCACTGGGAACATTCAGAGCAGCTTGAACATTCCCTGCAGAAAGATTTTCGCAAATACAGAGTGTGCCAAGAGGAAACGTTATTCAACCAAGACATTTTTCAAGATACACTTAATTCTTGAACCTGTACAAGGTGTTGTTGTAACACGGGAAGACAACTGCAAGGAGGGAAAAAATGAAAATGACATCAGATGTGCTAAATATGTATTGTTTATTAAGGCTTGTATTCTCCTAGAGGAAAAAGTTAAATCTGATGCTGTCCATTACCCCTTACAGGCAGAAACAGTCCAGAGACAGAGTTATACGTTCTAAATACAAGTCTAAATGATACAGCTTAAATTTTAATTAAATTGGAGGTCCTTTTGGAGTAAATAGTTTTCAGAAGATATTTGCTTTCTAATATAGTAAAAGATCCTCTACAATAAACACGTGCAGATCAGTGTGCTAGAGCAGCGGACATGAGCACCATTTCCATGCTTAATTGGAACTCCAGTTGGTGACAGGTTCTCCGAAGGTCCCCTCACTCCACAAAAACATGACAGCAAATTCAGTTTCTTAAAACAGGTTTTTTACTCATCCAACAGAAAAAAAATAGACATACACACTGTCAATTTTAAACATCTGAGGCATTATCCATCATATTATCTGTACTATTAGTTCCTACGTTAAAGCTCAGCATTATTGGTATAAAAACTTTAAATGTAATTAGGATTTGGGGGGCGGGGGAGTAATGAAGGGAAAGATTAAAAATGATCTGCAATTAACTAATAACACCTGAAAGCTGAAACAGGTTTAAACACATTGTCCAAAAACCCTGCAATGTTGATAGCATCACATTATTATTTAAGTATTAAGCTACAAACCCAGAAAGCAGAATTATGGCTGAGAGAAAGCATCTYGCTCGCTCTCGGCAGGATATGGTAGAACAAATGCACACCGAAGCACTGGTTAACAGAACGTGACAGGGAAATATTTTCCAGAGAAACAATTTCACTGACAAGTTGATTTTCTACCAGACAGAAAAAAACAACGTGGCGCATTAGCGATTTTAAAAGTGTAATTGTACAGATAATTAAAGAGGCATAGCAGCTGCACAAAGTGATCTGGAATTCAATTTTTTTCACCTCAAAATTCTGAAGTGCAGTATCTTAAAGTTTGGGGTTTTGTTTTTTTTTTTAAATGACAAAAATCAACGCATGGTTTCTTATGTCTGCCATGAAGAAACAGGGTCCAGGGTGAAGATAAAGGGAGACTTGTCATGTGTTCTCCTTAATGTCTCTTAACTGTCTAGGAACATAATTTGAGCAAAAATGAAGTCTTTGGGAAGCATTAACACTTTAATATGCTCATGTATAGGTCCACAGTAGGTTAATATAACTGTTAGCAACTTAAAAAAAATAAAAACAGACACACCTTTATTAATGATTTCTACAGAATTTTACATAAAAAAGATACAAATTAATGCAGATCCACTTGGGCAAAAATAAACTACAATGTACTTAAAGATGCAACAACTTAAATTCCCCTGCACGAGAAGATATACTGGAGCTCAAAGCTTTAGTTTGTTCTGATGCCAAGATACAGCACCAGAATACTTAAATTTTGTTTCTCATAGTCGAATTTAATATCAGTTCTAGTATATATAACAAACTGTTTATGTTTATTCTTATTGTTTGTTTCGATTCTGACGTTCCTGCAAAGAGAAAAAAAACACAAAGTTAAAAATAGTTAAGAAAGGGTCTAGTCAAGTTAAAAAGCAGTAAGTTTTAGATACACATAAGTGGACTGATGTGGTACTSAGGTTTTTTATTCACTTTTTATAAAAGTTGGCAGCAAGTATTTACCATATATTATATATATCCAAATTGAAAGATTTGGGAAGATTCAAAAGTTACAGTGCAGCTTTGTATGGAGCAGCACCGTTTCTCCAAAGTGACAGCAGATGAAGGTCATAGGAAAAAAACAAAACAAAACAAACGACAAACAAAAATACCCTAGCACCTATGGAATATCAACATTCACAAGGGGAATTCTACTTTCGGGATTACTTCAGCTACTGCAGTACAAGAACAGCCATCAAAAACTAGGAAAGAGACAATAGATTAACAAATTCCACAGAAGTAGAACTTTTAACATAAACAAGTGACTTCAGAGTTTAGTCTCATTAGTCTCATTCAAAAAATTAGAGGAGCTAATTCAAAAGCTGGCAGTTCTTTGAAGTGTCTCGAAAGTTTCTGCTAACCACAAATAAAGAAAATAGATAAAGGTAATTCAAGGGATACCTGCAGGCAACCCACAATTACTCTAACTTGTGCTACAAAAGCAGTAAATAACAAGACCAACTATCTCAAAGAACACAAACACAGCTACTTAGAGCAGATGCTCTAGAAAAGGGCTTATTCAGCTGCTCAGCAACATACAACTAGAGAAGGATTTCTTAGCAATTGCTTTAAGAACATCCTAACTTCCAGAAATCCCCCAAAAAGCAGCCATTAGTTCAGAGTTCCAAAGGGAGAAATTTACTGTTCTTAAAAAATCAAAAATATTATCTTATTTTTCTTAGCATAAAACAATTTATAAGATGAACAGTGATAGTGTGACATTTGACTTTGTTCCCCAGTTATGTCTTCCCTATGCTAAGGAAAACATAAATACCATAAAACATGTTGCAGTATTCTTAGGTCAGGGCATTTTTCCCAATTATTTCAGGCAAGCTGCCAAGCAGACAGAATAGAAAGAGTTCCACCTTCCTGATTTTCTTTGTTATCATAATAGACCTTAGAGTAAAATATATACTGCAAAATAGGCATGTAAAGACTCAACTTGAATACATACTGTACTTAAATGACTCAATGTGTCATCAAATCATGATCTATAACAGCTTAAGCACCACGTCCAAAGACTAAAATGAAGCTCTAAAAAATGGAGCTGTTGAACTTGGTAACTTTATGCTGTTACATGACACGACAAGCTGAGGTCCCCAGCTGTGCAGAATCTACTTAGGAAAGTAAACCCCTCTATTTCAAGTAAGAGGATTGTGAAATAGTCTAAGCACAAACAACAGTCAAATCCTAACCTAACACCTTCAGCTTTTACTCTGTTTTTCCTTGTTCTGTGAAGTCCTTCCATATAAAAAGAATCTCCTAATCACTTCTGTGAAATGTAAAGTTTGTTTACATGTTTACCWACCATTTAAAAACAGGTCTGATTTTATGCTATTATCAACTGAGGCAGCAAATATGGTCTCTTAAACTATAAATGGGCTACTTTAGTTTCTGCCACTAGCAGGATATTTACATTTGTATTTTCATAATAAAAGTCAACACAAGTCTAGCAAAAGTGCTTGGTAAAACATTTAAGACATAAGTAAAAACACTGAAATTGCTTTACAGATGCTTAAAAAAAGACAGTGTAAAGTGGTTTTTTTTTTTTTTAAATCTCTACTCCTCCCATCTTTTGACTGTTGACTTACCAGCTGTCAATGAATGCAATAATTATTAGTGGCACAATAGCAGAACATGAGGTGCAGTGTGTTCTTAGTGAAAAGAACGTATGGCTGCTTGCCATTTCAAAGAAAAGGTGGTTACAAGGAGACATGCCTGGAACAAAACTGCATCAAACCAGACCTGTTTTCAGGCTTCCCCAAAAGCAATTGTTCATTCTACTTCCTTTCTTTAATGTGAGAAATATCCTTTCTTCACGTCATTGCTCTACCATTCTCTCAGGCTATTCTTTCTCATTCCTATCTTCAGTAACTTTTCTAAAGATTATTTTCCACGGACTCTCATAAATCCAAGTCTAAATCTACCATTGTCTTGGATAAGTCCCATATAAACAGGACATGGGCCAATGCTGGACACTTCCACCTAGTATCTGAAGAGTAGGTGGGAGGGTCTTGGCATTCAGAGAGTCATTTCAGTCCTTGTAATTCTCTTTATTATGAAATGCTATATATTGAGTAAATTTATTATGTAGTTCCCTCCTACCTTGTAGCTCTCTCTCASGGGCTAATCTGAGTCTTCCTTGTTAATGTCTGAAACCACAGAAWCTCATAAGGAGGAGTCTGATGTATAGATTCTTCGTGCTCTTGAGTATGGCTGCTTTGAGGAGGATCTAACTTTCAAATTCTCTCCCCGCTTGCTCTGTAGCACTACTGCAAGCAAGAACAAGCAGTCTGCTGAGTAACTAGTAAAGCTCTGTTCCTGAGGGTTCTGAAGATCCAGCTGGAGCATTSGGAATTCGCATCTCCTTGGGAGTTCTCTGGTCTCAGAGGGCAGTTCCTGTTGCAAACTCTTCACTGGTGCTATCAGTGTGCATGGTCTTCAGACACAGCAAAGACTTATTTTCACAAAGCCTGTAGAAACTTCCATTTTGAGACACCTATCCCTGTCAAATTTTATTCTCTACTCTCYGCCCCAAAAGTAACTGTTGACCTTTCTGCTAAGTCTTATCTGTCACCATCAGTAGGATGAGAGTATTCATCTTCTCTGCACAAAAATGTAAGTACTATCTTTAAATCAGGAGACAYTAATAGCATGAATTTTAAATAGCAATGAATCTAAAATAGCAAGGAACTCAATTTTTAGTTTTGGAGAAATGACAGTATTTTCCTCCTTAGAAAACTCTACTCCAATGAGGATGCTCAGAAAAGGCATAACTGCAGGCAAATCTCTAAATATCCAGTTTTGGGAAAGCTGATCTTGTTAAATAAGAGTGATCTGGTTAAAAACATTGCATATCCATTTGAACCGAAGGTGAGAAAATATAACGTACATTAAAATAATTCAAAGTGTGGTCCACCAGCTGTGATTAGTGCAGTAACTACCGACCACTTCAGCTTTTGGCACACGGACATCTGACCTTCTGTGGGTCACTACGTCACTAAGCTCCCACACCACTTCCACTATCCGACCTGAAAATGCTCCAACTGCTTAAGCTTTCCCAATACTCCCACCCCACAAATACAGATTATTCTCCCCTCCCGTGAGTCACAGAGAGGTTAAGTGTCAAAAACYAAAGCCATCCCTCAGCACACTTCAAACGTTTGAGAAAAGAATCCAAGCATTTTGACTCCATTCAGGATTCTCTCACACTTCACGTAACTTCTCAAGGTAGTGGCTGCATTGAGTATAAAAACTGGGAATTGTCTGCCGAAGGAACAGAGCGCTGACGTARAGGCATTTAAGGTTTAGCTTGCAGAAGAGCACATGCAAGACAAAGCTCAAATATTAAACTCTCATTTCCTCTACTGTACCGAGGTCTGCTACACCCATTAGACCAGGTGGCTAGAAAAACCTGAGCTAAGTTCTTAAGACACATTCCKCTCTTTCATAATTTAAGGGTACATTCTAGCAAGACATTTAAAGCAATCTTATCTGCACTTTTAAATGGTAATAAAGTCTTGAAAATGGCATCTTCGATTTCAGCTGCAGGAACATGCATTAAACCTCTGCTTCAAAAACACTTTGAAGCAAATGTGAACTGCACTAAACCAGCCTGTCAAATAAATGCATTATTTGAAATGTTATACAAAAGTGCATGAGATGTTATCAGTATCAAGCAACTCTTAGGTGTTACTTCACTAGTAAGTGTACATCCCAATACCTACTGCTCTGTCAGTCCATGACTTTCGGACAGCCTAGGGAAAGGCAATCCCGAAACCACGGCCGGGCGAGGGGTAGGGACAGGTGCTTCTGGGGCAGACTCAGGGTCACAGAAGTGTACGTAAATATCTTTATTTMTCTTCTCCAGTTACTGCCCACATTTCTATCGCTATATCCTCACTCAAGATTTCAAAAACTGGTAGACAGATTAGACCTGGGAACTGAAAGCCTTTATTTACCCAAAAAATAATACATGTAACTTCAGCAGAAGAAACACAAGCTTTCTAGAACTACTTTGGCAATTTTATGCAACTCTTTTCCAGAGAGACCAACTGAACAGACGATATGAGGCTGCACTCTGACTGCTCATAAAGCTGATGTACAAATTCCAGATGCCAACAGGGGCATCCACTTTGATAGCCCAGTCCCAATCAGTGTTAAACACCTCAAAATTATGACGGGGAAAAAAAAAAAAAAGCAAGCTAAATGGTAATCACTGGCAGAATCCAACTCTGAAACCAAAAACAATTTCTAGTCTATTAACTATTTTAAAATAAAACATCAAAGCTTCCCCCCAACATTGGACATAACATTCCTTTACCCATATCACTGCTTAACTTCTTACTTTGAAACTTATTAACCCATGACATTACACCACAGACAAATAAGGATAATCTGTCGTGTTGTTAATTACACAAAACCATCAAGGTGAGATATACTGAAAACATTTTGAACTCCTACTTACATTTTCCACCACAGCAGCCTTCACATTTCATTTTCCCCATATCTGCGTATAAAATAAATTTTTTAATAAGTTTACCTTCCGCACCACCTCCTCCTCTTCCTGGCGCTTTTCATAATGAGAAAAGTCATCAAAGATGGAGGTCGTGTGCTTGTAAGTAGCAATAATTTTAAGCACTTGTTTTGCTTTTTCTAAGGGCACCTCCTGTGTATCACGGGAGTTTGTAACTGGTTTGTTGTCATTGTTCTCCAGCCTGATGTGTCGCAGCTGGTTGTTGGGCACATCCTTCACAAAGATCCACTTGACATCGAATTTCCCCTTCCACTTGTCCTGAGACCAGACACCGGCACTGGTGCCGTAGTCCACAGGTGACTTCATTTCTGCTACTCCACAGAAATGTCCACTGCCATTGACACTGAATAGCAAGTAGACCGGACCCTTACTATTCATGGAACGAAAAGCACTGTCCAGGCGTTTGTTGCCATGTTCTGTACTACACCAAATAGAATACTTAATGGAACGATGAATATCATCCTCAGAATAGCTCTTTATTATGAACACACGTCCATTTTTAAGGTTCCATTCAAAATCTTTAGGGTTATAGCTGTGAGCAGCTTTCAGTTTTTCAAGCACGGGATGGGACTCACCACTCGGAACAGGGTTGGGCTGGGCACTGCCAGCTGAGTTGTTATCGTTACCAGTTCCTCCACTTTGGCCAAAAGCTGCATTTCTGTTGCGAGGAGCTACCCAGCGATTCTGGGGTGGCTGCTGAGGGCTCTGATACTGTGGTTGGGTCAGTGGAGGAGGTTGAGCTGGAACAGGCTGAACAATTTGTTGCTGTGGCTGCGGAACAGACTGAGGAGAAGGTATCTGTTGGGGGGCAGGAACTTTTGCCACGGGACCCTTATTGTCCCAAGTACCTATGTCCATGTTGTGTTTTATTGGTGGCGGAGGCAGTGCTCCTCCAATTACAGGTCCAGTTTTCGTTTTCATTTTAGGCTGTGGTTTTGCAGGCTTGCTAGCTATAGCAGCCCAAGAGGTTGGTTTAGATACTGGCAAGTTTACATTAGATCCACCATTACCAGAGAGGGCACCTGTCATCCCAGCACTGTTGACAACAGAACCTACTGTTTTCACAGCAGAAGTTGTAACATCTCCGCCAATCTTAAGTCCAACCATTCCCTGCTCAATACTGTTCATTCCAGGAGCTTTATTTAATGTGTCATTATGAAATCCTGTTTGTCCATCCACSATGGTACCGCCCAGCGAACTAGGTGGGTAGCTGTAACTGCTCCCATATGCTGAACTTTGAGTTTGCTGTCCTTGGGATCCACTGGTTCCCCAAGCTGAAAAGGCAGGGTTTTCTGGGAAAAAATTAAAMCGGTGCTGGTAGATATTATTTCCCAGACCCCCAGGCTGTCCAAAAACAGCATCATGCATAAAATGGTGATCTCCGTTACTGAGCTGTCCATAGGTGGTGAGATATGGGATAGGAGGATCTCCTCCTGTAGACCATGGTGCTTCACTGAGAGAATAGGGGAACCCAATAGATGGTGGATAATAACTGGACAGATAGGGATCAGTCATTGATGGATAACTATTGTTCTGTGGAGAAAAAAAAAAAAAAAAAAGGTAATTTTAGATATAAGAACTTCACTTATAAAAAATACACCGCTATGTATCACTAAACAGAAGAGAACGATAGGGCCAAAGCAGTTTTATTTCTAGTTAAAGATTTCTAGTTCGCACTCCAGGTTTGCTATTCCACAAACTGCTTAATCCATTTAAAAGAGTATTATTACAACCTGCTCATTTCTATACCAGAGATGCTTTTTTTTTTTTTCACATTTTAAGTAAGTAAGAAGCTAAAGAATTTGTAGGTTTATAAATCAGCATTATCTGTCAGCCCATGTTAGATGTATTTCCTGTATTTAAAAAGATTCATGGCTAAAATGCAAGGTCTGGACATTTAAATTTTGTCTGGGAGTACTGCCTCACAAGGAAGTCAGTACTTAAGATTTTGAGACCATGCAAGCTCAGTTACATTACTGCAGGCCATTTAGTGTCTTCATCTAGKTTTTTTTAATGTATCGACATCACAAAATATTACAAGGTACTTATATAACAGATTACATTTGGTGACTCATAGCACTTCTGGCAATCAGAAAATACATACTGTCATGAGACAGCTGTATAATTTTTATGTATAAAGCTGTTATAAACCAGTAGACCCTTCTCTAAAGCTCTAACTTTTGCTCCCTTTTCTCCCTCTCAACTGTTTTTAAGACCCAGCAATTCTTTCTTTCCAACCTAAATCTTCAACTGACACCTTTCTTCAAAAAATATTCTATATGTTTCTCATAGTCAGCAATGCAAAAGGATACAGACTGTTCTAGAATAGGTATTATTCTTTATAAAACCTGAAACACAGATACTGGAGTCCTTCCAAAATGAAACTCTAAATGTAATTACCAGYGAGGGGGAGGGAAGGTCAACATCTCCTGTTAATGAGTCAAACAGTAGCTAATCTTCCCTTACTCATCGAGAGAGATGATTTTTAGGAAGAGGAACTAAGACTTCTGTCAAATCCTAATTAAGGTTCCAAAATTGAGCAAACATATTTTGCAGAATCAGCTAAATTGCACTGACATTTTAGTAATTTTAAGTAATTTTAATTTCCAAACACAAGACTGTTTCTCAGCCCAGTTAGAAAACAAAGACACTCCTTGCTGACCATATAGGCATAATATCCTGATACATTAGAGTCATTTTTATTGCACATTTTTTCAGTAATATCCTTCCACAAAACCCAGAAGCCAGGCTAATTCAATATCTCTACTTTACGTATAAAGAATGACTCCATAAAAATCGAAGACTTATATATACACACACACACCCCCCCCATAGAAATTACTGAGATTTAAACAGTCTAAACCTAATGTTATTTATTTCTGACTCAACTCTTTAATAAAAGATACAAGCCACTTTTACTTAAGAAGACGATTCTCTAAAACGTATGAAATTTTCTAGTGTCTTGAGCTAAGATAGTCAATACGTTGTTTATTAAAATGTCTTTTTTTTTTTTCCTTCTGAGGAACTTAGGGATTGGTAACACTTCAAGATAAAACACATTGATAATATAAAAAAAAGTAAAAATAAATGCTGGTAGAAGGGTGAGCTGCAAACCGTTCACGGTAGTCCTTACTAACTCTTCACTTTCTGTATATTTAAGATCAAGAAGAACAAGCCTAGATATTTTGTGTCAAAATATTTCTAAGCAATCCCAGACAACTCCCTAGACTGTCACCTTCTGTGCACACAGTCTGAAAGGTTTCCACACGGTTTATAACAGGATTAAAAGAAAGTTTCAGCAGACATCCCCACAAAACTGTTTTCAATCTACTTTGACTGGCTGGACGTCTTAGTGTGTTCCCTGACAGAAGTCTTTCACTGCTACAACTTATCCTTGACCTCTCTACATCTCTTCTCTGCTTTTTAAAAATCAATCTTTGCATTAATTGGGAAGGGAATCCTTTCTGACGAAGTATTCAACTGGTTTGTAATAAACTCTCACTTACAAGAACCTTTTGGTTCTAGATAGCAGGACATCAGGGATACCTTCCTTGCTTTGAGTCTAAGTGTATGTCGTACTTCATTCAGTTGCCTTGACACTAAAAGACACTTTTAGCACGCTCAATAACAGYGAGCTACCAGACTTCAAATCTTATCTGCACTGGCTATTGCTACTTGAATATTATAGCTTTCCGCAAAGAAAAACAAGAGGTCTCCTTCACTGGGTACAGTTTTCCATACAAAGACAGGAAACGAATTACCTTTCATTATTTAAGAAGCTTAATACTCATTTTAAGGACTCACTTGTCTTTTTCAAAGTAATTTAACACAGTATCATCATCCTATATTTGATATTGGATATCCAAAGTATTGGTTATGACAAAGCTTTAACATTTTGGAAGTATTTTTTAGAAAAATCAGCTGATTTCAAACCTTTTTCATTCAGTTTAATTTTACAGTAACTTTAAAGGGCATATATCTGACTGAATAAGTAGATAATTAGGCTTTGTTCAGAGATACAGTTGTCGTTATTGCAGGATCTCAGAGTCTTAATTAATGCTACTGTCACTTCCCACATAAAAATAGAGGACAACCTACACAACTGTTTGTTGCAGCTTGCCAGCTTCGCGTGGCATGCCTGCTTCTTGCTGCAGTCAGTAGAGCTGTGCTTTCAYGTATCACCACTTTATTAGAATATGAAAATTACAGAATTCTATAAATCATAGTAACTTCGTACACTTAATCCTAATAACTGGGCTTATTGGTAACGAAGCACTATAACTTAGAATCAAAGTCATTACATATTCTACATGGAGAAAATGAGAATATAAGTCATGGATGTTTAGTGATGTACATTATAATGAAATAGATCGAATTCAGAATTCTGATTTCAATGTCTTACTCTTCGAAAAAAGAAAAACAAAACRCATTTTTAATTCGTAAGATATTTCAGACAATACAAAAGAAAAGCAGYATTTCCTGAAGTATAATAAGTAAGCAGAATGACTCTATATCCTCTTCTAGAAGGCATGAAAAAAATTTCAACTAGAGTAACTTTCAGGCTTATTTTAAAGACAAATCTGGTGACCCTTCAAAAGCAGAGCCTCTAGACTCTCATATGTAACTCATCTATGAAAGAACTGCAAGATAAAATGGTCTGTCAAGTTCAACTGTATCAATAATCTGCAATTTGAGAAGCAATCAGTAGACAGTAGTTGGAGCATTAACCTCATTTTCACTTGTGGCCATCTGGATACATATAGTAATATTAGCTTCAGAAGCACAAATGCTAGTTGTATTACTAAGTAACATAATATGCTAGTCATTTCTTTTTCCATTTCTACTACAGAAATTTGCTCCCTCAACACAATTGTACAAATTGGTTGGAAAGACAGCATGCCAAAGAAACAAAACTAAGTTATGAAGACACTAACCTGATTTGACTGCCCGGAAAGGTAAGGTTCGAAATCGTTGTCATGAACAGTATCCTTCTGGTGTAATGAACCATTTTGTACTGGAAGAAAAGAGTGACAGCACATCACAAGAGTGCCTTGTAGCACTTTACTAAACAGTTCTACCCCACTGTTATTTTATGAAGGGTGGTATTCTTCAGAGCACAGAGTTGTCAAACACAAAAGGACCACACTGGACCTCAAATTGTTTCTCTGCATTTGCACTTCCCAGATTTCTGTGTGAATCCCTAAGTTAAAGTAGCTGAATTTTTCTAAAGATAAGCAAATCAACAACTCATCAGAACCACTTCCGAGGCAAAAAGTAATCAACTGAATTTTACATGCTTTTTATTTCACCTTAACGGACCTAKGTGACTAGCAAGCTTTAGTTAAGTACCCAAACCTCAGCAGTTACATTCTTATTAGCAAACACAATAATAAAAGTATAATAAAACTAATTGCTTAAAACACTGGTTATTTAATTTCAGATTAAGTAAGGAAATTGTCACAGTCTTACCCCAYCAGAAGTGGTTTAACTATTGCTATTTAAAATTACTTAAGAGAAGTTTGGAGACTTAAAATAGTACTCAACAGCATTACAGTAACAGTATTTATGTAGCAAGAAAAGAGTATTCAAAAACATGTGAAAACATATCCTGGTTGGAAGGCCTCTGTTATGCTGAAAACTGTTTTACTTTAAGCAAATTACRAGCATTTTTATAAACATGCCTAGTGCTAACACACAGTCCTTCCCACTACAAACTTGGTAACTTTGGGAGGATGCAAATACGCTCCTCAGAGTTAACAGTTAATGTAATTTTTGAAACCAAGCACAAAGTTTCTTTGTTCCAGGTGTTCATCCATGGGAACTAACAGCAGCACCTCTCTGTTGACAAACAGATACCCACACAATACACGTTGTAACAGCAATTTAAGTGGCAAGATCTCAGCACATTCCTTACCTTTATTATCCTGCCCYTTCGGTCTCTGGGAAGCCACAGCATGCGATGGAGAAAGAGAGAGAAAAAAAAGAGRGAGTGGAGGGAAACAAAAACATTAATTTCGGGGAAAAAAACCGCTAATACGGTTATTGAAAAAACGGAGCCGATGGGGAAGGGGAAAGTGCGCTGGGGAAGGTCTAATAACGATCAGGGGGCCGGTTGGGCCGGCTCTGAGGAGACTGTTTCGGGTCCCGGCCTTGCTTAGAAATGGCCCCCGCTCCGGGCAGGCGCTGGGAGCGCGCGCTGCCTGCGGGGCCGCTGGCCGGGAGGGGAGGCCCCAGGGAGGCGCCTTTCTGCGGCCGGGCCGGGCTGCAAGGATACCACCCGCCCCGAGGCCTGAAACGGCGGGAAGGGAAGCGCAGGCCCCGCGCTCGGCGCKTACCTGAGGGTCAACGCTTGTGGCGGACATAATTCATGCGCGGGGCCGCCGTGGTGCAGCGGGGAGGGCCGCGCGGCGCGGGGGCGGCGGCGCCTCTGCCCCCTCAGGCGGCGCCCGCCGCTCGGCGTCTCCTCGGGGGGCGCGGGAAGCCGCTGCGGCGCCTCGCACTGCCCGGCGCCGTCTCTTCACATGCCGCTGCCGCCGGGGCCTCGCTGTCGCCGCCGCCGCCGCTGCAAGCGCCGGATCCGCCACCTCCAATGGCGGCGGGCGCCGGGCTGCGGTGACGTCAGCGCCGAGCGCGCGCGCGGCACGCCGGGAAAGCGCGGCGAGGCGCGGGCGGGGAGGCGGCCGCGCGCGCGCAGGAGGGCGCGGCGGGATGAGGCGGTGCCGGAGGCGCCATCAGGGCCGCTGGTGGCCGAACGCCGCTCGTCCCGCTTTGCGCTGTCCCCGCGTGCCCGGTTCKGGGGTGGCCCGTCCTTTCCGCTCTGTGTGTCGCGGGAACGGCATCCTGGCCCTTGCAGCCACCGCTGGGCCAGGTTGGGCGGCTGGGGAGAGCGCGCGGCGCCTCCCCCGGGTCCGCGCTTGGCCACTGAGGAAATGGCGGCGCCGGCTGCGCTTGAGGAGAAGYCGCCCTTTCCCCCGCGCTGTGGCCGTTAATTCGCGGCATTCTCCTCCCGGCTGAGGTGAAACTGTGCCCACACTGAGCAGAGCTTAACCTGAGCCCGGTAGGGCCACAAGTTTTCCGTGTTTGTCATCACCCTGCCGAGGGGAAGCCAAGCTGTGCTCTGCGTGTTCATGTTGGTGCACGGCAAAGTTGGGCATAAGCTGTTGAATGTAAGTAGGTTGTAGGGAGGCCTTGGCATTTCCTTAATGAGAAATCACATTTACTAAAAGCAATGCCTTTTTTTATTCCAGTATTTGAGTTCCTGTTTTTCTGCTTCTTCCTGCACTTYCTTCCTGCTCTTTTTTTTTCTCCCCAAATGGATGGGATATTTAATGGGATATTTAAYGATCAGGATTGTTCTTAGTTCTTTTTATTTATTTATTTATTTTCTGGTAGTGCTTAATGTCATTGGGCAGTTCACAGATGCTGCACAGAACAAACAGTCCCTGCCTTTCCCAAGGATTCRTAGTCTCAGATTACCTGTTATAACGTGGAAAAGTGTATGATAATCTGCTTSATATCCATTTCAGTTCTGATCAGTGGATCGTAACATTCATGATGAAACAAGGATCAGCTTCATGTTGCTGTCTTACCATTCATATTGCAGTGATGCTCAGAGATCTCACTGCTGTACTATCCTTATAAATAGAACAAATGGTAGTTCACTCAGTGCCCAAATAGAGTAGGGGGGACCGGGAGCCTCTTAGGYCAAAACAAAGGAAAACATCTCTATTTTGCAGATCAGTAGTAGGAGGAGATAATCAAGAACTTGAGGAGATCTGTAGAATATAATTCTAGAGAAATATCTGGAGGCATTTTGAGGTATTGCATTGATTTAGTTTGCATGTAATAACTGGCTTGTTTCATCTTATTTGTTTGCCATATGGTAGAGCCGTGGACAAAGTTGGTAGGCCTGTGCTCTTAATTCCTGGAGGAGATGGAAGGACCGTCCTGAAGGACAGAACTTTGGAAATAAATGTGAGCGGTAAGGAAGTGACATGAGCTGAGAGTGGACCATCCCTGTGAAAGGGAGAGAGGCTTGTCCGGGGCACTTGGGTGATGGGCACAGTTCTGAAGTCCATGTGATTGTATATGTTCCCTAGTCTTGATATAGAAACTATGTGACTATGAATCATCCTTGCCATGACTGTGGTGTGGGCAGAAWGTTAGAACCGTATTTTCTTCAGGATCTGATGTTATAGAGGATTGTAGCTATTAGACTGTACCTGTTACTTTAGACTCAAAGAGTGCACATATTGAGGTGTGTATATACACATATATACAGAATTGTGCATATATAATGTCCCTAACTCCATTTGTGAGAATGTTTTTTTTCTTTTGCATTAGAAAAATGTGAGTTATTACTTCTTCATGTTAATTTTAAGAGGTTTTTTGCCTRTCCATTAAGAAATAGACAATCTTTTAGAAATAAAACCAGCAAGAAAAGCGATCTGTATTTAAACCATATAGATGGAAGTAATACTTAGAACGCTATCAGTTAAGCATAATCATTTTATTTCAACCTAGCCTACTCTTGGAGAATAATCTTGTAGTTTAAGATGTAACAATTTTTTGTTCCATATTCTCCTAGYGTAACTAAAGGTAAGGGTATCTTTTTCTTCCTTGGCTAACACTGAAATCATAGAGTAGTCAGTGTGTAAATTACAAAAGATCATRTTTGTTACTTAGCTTTTACAGGGATTTGCAGCAGCCTTTTGCTGCAGCAAAAACTTGGGAGTTCAGTTTTGAGCAGGGGATTAAGCACTGCCATGGTGGAATCTTCTCCATTCTCCTTGTGGAATGTAATTAAAGTATAGCTCCAGCTTTAATTTCCTTCACTTTAGGGTGGAAAATAAAGTCCGACACACAAGAAAAGAGTGTATTTTCTTCTTTTCTGTTTCCATGTTGCAGGCACGYTCCTCTGAAAACATGGGAAAGGGAATCTTATCCAAAGTGTAGCCTGTGAACAGATATCACCATCAGAGACTCGCTGCTGCTTACAGTGCAACCTCATTGTAAAACTATAGCAAGAAGCTCAGCAGAACAAGGGCTGACCTCAGTTTTCACAAATGTTTCTCTTGATATTCTTCATTGGCAGCACTTTGCTGTTATCGTCTGTTTTCCTTTAAATTATAAGGATAATCTGTTTTTGCTCACTTCCTAGAACTGGCTCACCCGTTTTTCACTTCAGCATTGTGCAGYGTCCTTCAGGTTGATCTGTCGTCTTCACTTGCCATTCTTGCTCTCAGTTATTGGTAGAGAGGAAAATCAACCTATTTGAGTGAACTTACATGAGGAAAAGCAGATGATTGCTGGTGTAAATAGCTGCTTGAGAACATACCTTTTCACTTGTCATCCAAATAACATTCAGGCCGCTAGGCACATCTCTGTGCAATATAAACATATTCTAAGCTGTGGCAGAATTTAATTGGAAAATTAGATGTTCCATGTTCCTTGACGGCTGATTTTCCACCAATTAAAAAGTGGGATGAGCTTCATTAGATTCATAACAATGCCTGACAAATCCTTCTTTAAAGGTAATTAATGGCTGAATGATGGAACATACATTAGTCACCAGCTGATAGCAGTATTTTCTGAAGAGCTTCATTATGTTTTTTCTTTTTTCCTGGACAATCTGGAATAGCAATGCCACCCAGCTAACATGASGCTGCTCCATCTTTCATTCCCTGTACCTCCTGCAAGGCTTTGAGTAGGTAGAAGGAATACAGTGAGGCTGAGGTGCTCCCACGTTGGAATGGGAGGCAGCAGGAAAGATTGAAGGGGTGAGAGGAAGGGGCAGGCATAAAGAAGATGAATCGTGACTGRTCTCTGTGACAGTCAGCTATGACCTGCTCAGAAAGGAAGTATCTTTCATACTTCAGTGATAACTGTGGAAATTGTTTTAGCTGCTAATTTCTCTCCTTAAACTGTAAATCATATTCCTCATCTCCCTTTGTGACCGTGGAAGCTTCTACAATTCAAACACTTCACTGCCTTTCAGCAGAGTGATAGTTCATTAAATTCAGGGCACCATTGAAAATGTTCAGTATTTTTTTTTAAGTGATCAAAATTTGAAGAGGAACAACAAAAAAAAAAAGTAAATAATAGGTCAGTGTTCAACATCACCACCTTCCAAATGGAGGGAAAGACTGTATTATGAGTTTACTTTCAGGTGCTCCCCAAAACAGATTTAGCCTTGGGGTAGAGTGACATCCTGGAGTCTCTGCTCTGGAACAAGTGATTTTATCTAGGTTTGGCAGTTCAGTACAGTAACACAAAATGAGCAGGATATGTGGAGTAGCAGATAATGTGAAAATACATACACATTCATTGTGGAAAAATAAAAAAAGAATGAAATTCACGTGTTACAAAATCCTGTAAACTTTGCAAATAAGCACTGCCCCCTACTGCTCATGAGTTTTTCATTACAGTTTATTTGATGGAAATTAAAAAAAGAGTGTCAAAACCAGTCTTTTTTTAATTGAAATATTTGTATAGATTTACCTRTAAGAAAAAAAACATTTTTTTTTGTCTGTTACTGTATCAGGAAAAAATAAAGAGAAAATCATGGCCACACCAAACATAAACAGCTCAGAGAGGGAGTAGTTCTACTCAGAGCTGTTACTACAGTAGCTGTCAGTGTTCCCAAGGCTCTCAAGCCTGTCCAGCGTGGAGTAGATTGGAGTCATCTGCTCTAGKTCTGAAAGACATAAGCAGCTCCCACATAACATCTGAATGCATCRGTGATACTTAGATCTGATTTATTTGACTTTGGAAAGCAGGGTTAAAGTGGGTGTGCATTTGCTATAGAGGTAATTCCTAGCTACTCRAGCACTCCATTATGTTGCTAACATCCAAAGGGATCTTAATGTATGTCAGAATGAGGCTTTAATTAATCCTTATGACACACTTCTGAAGTAGAAAATTTAAGAGCCTTTATTTTAGGGACAGGGAAATGGGACAGAGTTTTTGACAGTCTCACTCTTTCAAGCTTCTAAACAACGTAATATATTTGAGAAAACAGCTCAAGTATCTGCAAAATCAGGTGTATGATGGTGCTCCTGATCCTTGAAATGTGCAGTAGGGCCATCCCAGGGTGGGGTCTTTGAGCAGCACTTCAATGCCACATTCACTGCTGCTGTTATTTGCACTGAAAGTGCTGAAATAAGTTTTGTTTCTACCTAAGGATGAACATTCTAGGTCCAAATAATGTCTGCTAACTCAAAATCAGTTTTGTAAAAAATAAGATTTTCCTAGGAGATCCCAGAGCAGAAAGGCTGTTTTCAAATGAGATGCTGTCCCAAAGAGAAGGAACCACAGGTCTTTTTGTTCAGCCACTAGATATAGTAGCCAAGCTAGGGTAAAAAACTAGGAGGATTGAAAGTAGCATGTAGTGGGACTCAAGATGCAGTGCCTGAAAGACACACAGCATAGCGAGGCTGGGCAGTTTTTTAACCATTCAAAGAGTTATTGCCTGGAGGAAGTGTTGAGGAATAGCATTAGGCCTTTTCCTTTTGACACCTGCTTAGGCAGAAGAAATTTGGGCCCTTGAGTCATTGGAGGATTTCAACACAAAGCTGACCAGTCAGGGAAAATTAAGTACTAGAAAAGGCTCCYCTGGCAGGTGGTATCACTTAGGTGCCATAAAGATTTCTAGTTCTCTRAAAGGTTCTGCCTTACCTGGAAGAGAAGGAAGCAATTCAAGGCAAGGCAGAGCAAGGYTTGTGCAAGTGGGGGGAGTATTAGTTGCTACGGAGTGTGTGTGCTTTTTGGTGGTTTGGTTTTTTGGGGTTTTTTTGKTTTGTTTTGTTTTTCATTCATTATCTTTGCATGTACTTTTTTTTTCYCCTCCTCTTACTTATGTTTTGCTAAATGCRGGAAGCTGAGGATATTGACTGTATTTCACTCTAGAAATACTGCTAAATGGATATGAGTATTAGACTGTGGGAGGATATTGACTTTGACTTGTGCTGTAGGGGCACAATAAAATGCCAATTTATTGGGGGGAGGCTAATCAAGTTTACTAGATTTCATGCAGAATGTTTGCAAATATAAACATAATAAAGTAACAGGAAAATCTACTAAAATCTATTAAAATTCTGGAAAGTGTTTGGCTATAAGCTAGATACTATGAGAATTTTTGCTTTGGATTGACTGTACTGCTTTGCTGTGGCTTCTTCAGTGCTCTTTTAGAAGAGGTGAAAGAAGCTTGGGGCCTTTTTARCACTAGTTTAAAGGCTGAGCAAATGACTGAGCATTTATGATATGGCTGGGTGGGTTTAGCTAGAGAGGCAGTCTGTGTTTTGCCTTCCCCTCCCGTCAGTTTCTGCAAGCATTGTTCCTGTAAATTGCCAGAGAAGGTTGGAAAGTGCTAGGTTCTTCTCTCCAGACACTAATGAGGACTCAGCAAAAGCTTTGGGGAGAGCAGCAAAGCATTGGAGCCCTAGATTTCTGGGCTGCAATTCAGGAACAAGCTGGGCTTTGTTGAGGACAGGAGCGTTCCAGAACACATGTTGGGATGAGCCATGGGGAACGTGTGACAGTCCAGCAGCCTGAGACTGCCCTGGCACCAGGAATCCAGCTCCCTGCTCTGGGTCATCGGATTCTCTCTTTCTGAACAGGAACATGGGGGACACAGTGCTACCACAGGGGAGCCTGCTCAGGACAGCTCATTTCCAGCTGTTCAAATTCATCATGAGAAATGAAGCCAGAAGATTAAGAACTTTTTGGCAGTGGCCGGATAGCTCACCCGTGTCTGCTCGGGATTTGGCCAAGGCTGGCTTTTTCTTTGTGGGTCCTGGAGATGAAGTGCAGTGCTTCTGCTGCGGAGGCATCCTGAAGGACTGGGTAGCTGGCGATTGCCCTCTAATAGAGCACCTCAAGTTCTTCCCTTCCTGTAAATTTGTTTGTGGTGAGGATGTTGGGAGCCAGCAAGTGTTTGCTTTTGAGGAAATATTTGACTGTGTGGATGGGCAGTTCCTCAGTTTCTTGCAGAGGATAGACAGTGAGGAGACCACCCTTCCCAATCATCCGGAATACCCAGAAATGGGAACAGAGGAGATGAGACTATCTACTTTTGAGAGCTGGCCACAATATACCGATGTGCATCCTGAGCAGCTGGCTAGAGCAGGATTCTTTTACACAGGTAAGTGCTTTGGGGGAAATCACCCTCAKTGTAACACTGAAAATCTGTTTACAGATTTAAATCCTTTGTGGGAATCCCTAACTAAATCTGCTTTTGGTGCATTGAAGAAGTACTAGCCCATAGCCAGAGGTTCCAGTTAGAGGATTTGAGTCTGCTTGATGCAAATCTTGCTCGGCTCATCCACTCTCAATGACAACTTGCTGTGTGCAGTTCATATAAGCTCTGCTATGCACCACAGCCTTCTCTTCTCAAAAGCYCACATAAAGCTGAGCTAAACCTTTTAGATATTTTTCCTATTTAGCTGTCATAGCTTGTTGTTGCCATGAGGATTCCAGACTTGCATTACAGAACTGAAAGATACTGCATGTTTCCTCAGAAACATGTTTCTTGTTTAGCTGAATTTCAGTTTTTTTTCCCCTTGAGGGGGCTTTGCTAGTTTTGAATAAATACTGCTAGCTCGGATGAGCAGCCAGAGCAAGTAATTACAGTGTATTAATTCCAAAGTGTAATTAAATATTGGCAGGGAGAGCTTCCTTCTGTGTGTTGGGCATCTCCCCTGTGCTGAGAAAATAGGCACAATAGCAGGTTGGATTGCTTGGGACCATSTTGTGGTAAATCCTTTATACCTATGGAGCAGAAGCTGGAGAGATTGTCTGGATAATCRGAAGCTGATTATCCAGAGTAGCAGCTTGTGGTGTAGGAAACCAAGTCCATTTGTGGATATAACTAATTAAAGCATTTMCTCTAAATGCATGTAAGAGGGGTTTGGTTGGCCATGTGTGCATGRGAAAGRTGTGGTGCTAGCAGGCATGCTGCTTGTTAGCTTGTGACCCGGYTCTAGAATGGTCTCAGCTAGCTACGGCCCTGGTAGTTCAATGCTCTCATCTGATTCCCTGCCYCTGAACAGCTTGCGCAGCTCTAAGTTGTCAGGTGCTCGTCTGCTCTGTCTCGCGGTCTAGGCTTTGTACTGAATTTTGTRCCACATCTTCTCCTATACTGTGTTTCTGGAAATCATTCCTGTGCTTTTTTATTATTTTTTTTTTCCCCCTTTTCAGGACAAGGTGACATGGTGAGGTGCTTTTACTGTGATGGAAGTGTGAGGAATTGGGAGTTTGGAGATGACCCTTGGAGAGAACATGCAAAATGGTATCCAAGGTAACTGAACTGTTTTATTATCATGTTTTCTGTGATTTGTTCCAAAGAACACTGCAGCTGAGCCAAACATTAAGACTGAATTGAGGGGGAACCATGAGCTGCTTAATGTTCTTCTCCTTCCTGCAAGGACAAGAAGACTATGATAATCCCTCTTCCTTACCAAATACAGCAGTCTGTCTGGTAAAAGCTGGTAGCACCTGTTGCTTCTAAACCTCAAACCACTGCTACTGCTTTCATTTGGAAGGATCCTGTACTAAACTCTTTGCATCTTTCTGTCCATAGGTGTGAATTTTTGTTGCGATCAAAAGGAAGGGAATTTGTTAGTGGTGTTCAGGAGTCCTTTTTCAGCACTCTGGTCTCCCCGGTGAGTCGTGTATCTTCTGTGTAACAGATGGGAGTTTGGAAGGTGGGGAGCTTTGAACAAATGCTTCACTTAGGTGGATATCTTGTGATGTTTTCAGAGAGATTCCTGGCACCAGGCTGACCAAGATTCTTCTGCTTCCCAAGGTGGGTGCTGTGTAACTGTATAGTGTTTTTCCTTCTGTTCTGCTTCTGTTCTCACCTCAGCTTCTGTGTGGTCTGTAGACTTGGTGTTTGAGAGATGTTTTGATGTTCTAGAAGCTGTTTCTCTTAATTTTTAGGAAATCTTTCTATCACAAGAAAAGTGCTTACTCTTGTGAGTTTTTTTACRTATATTCCTATATATTTATATATATTCAAACTAGCCAAATGTATTTGATTTTATAAAAATGGCCACAAGTCTTTTTTTTCTTAAACTTTCTTTGGTTTGATTTGTCCATGTTTGTGCCAATTTTGTCTGTCTGAAGAATTTTTGTCAGACAATGGCATTTGACTCGGACTTGGTAAGGGGCCTGAGACTAACTAGAAGGTCCAGCTGTTCATGGAAGTGTGATCCTGGACACTTATTCCCACTTATTGGCTACTTCTGGAAATCTGAGTAGGTTTAAAATCTCGTTCCTGTTGTTGTGGAAGCCTGCTTGACTTATGCTTTCACTTATGATAAGTGAATGAAGGTGTTGCAGCTTCAAAAAACCCTTGAACCATTAGAAGGGGTTGCCAGCTGACTTTCCCACATCTGCCTTTACTGATGAATGGGAGAGCTATATGAAGAAGTAGGAGACTTTTTTTKGGGGATGTTCCTCTAGATGCCCATGTAAGTGATTTTGAATGTTCTGGGATGGGAAAGCAAAGACTTTTTTACTGGTGAGAATCCTGGAGGACTCAGTCAGCTGAAACTGCAGGATGAGGCATTAGAAATTTATAATCTCTGCCTTTTATGAAATTGCTTACAGTGACTTTTTTTGTGAATCATGATTGGAAGCAGCAAACTGTAAATCTAGACACTGATAGCTATATGYCTATATTGATATATAGACGTTGCTGTCACTCTATGTATAGCAGTTGCAGGGAATGACATATTATGTTGCCCAGAAGTTTCCCTTTTTTGGTAAAGTATCTGCTCACTGCTTTACAGATACAGAGAGAAATGAGGATTTGCAGTGTCTTCTTGCTCTGGATGAGTCTTCTATAGTGCAGAATATCCTGCAGATGGGCTTTGACCCCACTCTGGTGGCTAACCTGGTAAAGAATAAATACTTGCTGACCGGGACTGGCTACCTTTCTGAGTCTGAACTGATTTCTGAGCTGCTTCAGACAGACTGGGAAGGGAACAGCAGTGCAGAAGAAATGAGAGGTATGCCTGACTTGCCCAATTATAATCCTGGTGGTGGTTTAACCTCTTATTCACTTAATTTTTGAGGACAATTGTGAACTTGTCCTGGAGGTCTGCATTCTCTCTTCTAGGGCTRCAATTAGGTGTAGTGATGTACCATGCCTGCCTTTCTTTGAGAGGCTACAGAATGAAATTTTGCTTTCATGGTGCCCGAGGAGGCTGCATTTACTAGAATGCTAGTAACTGTATCTGTCTCAGAGTGTGAATATTCTTCTTCAGTCTCTTCCACTGCCCTTAAAGTAGCTGGCCGCTCTCTGTGTAGAGGTTGGTCCATMAATTCAGGTCTGTTGGTGCAGAGAGACTTGGGCTGTTGCTTGAAGGAAGACTCCTAGGGTAAGCATGTGCTCCAAGCCTATTGAAAGTTGAACCAAGGTCTGGGTAAGAACTAGTTGTCTTCCATCTGTTTGGGTAATGTGCTTTCTTCTCAACTAACCTACATCTGTGTTGTTACCTGTTCTGTGGAGTCTTTTTGTGGAATTAATTTGTTTGAGGTTGAAAAACACTTGAGTTGAAACACTTTTATTTTTTCCTGGGAGCAAGCCTGCTCTCCAAAGCTCTTGTCTCTATGTAACAAGTTACCCACCTCCTCAGCTACATCAAAGCAAAATTTAATCCCTCAGGAAAAAGCACATGAGGGTTTCCACTGTCCAACAGAACTTAAATTGGCCTCTCTGGGGAGAGGATGCAATGCAGACATACTCTAACCTCCTTCCTGGGATGTGCAATTCCAGAGACATCAGCTGGACCAGAATGTACTTAGTGTTAATAGCCCCCTGAAGAGGAGTTTGATCAGAGGCTAGTGAGACCTGGGATACTGCATCTTTTTTCAGTTCAGCCCTGTGTGAAGAGGGAGGAAAGTGGTAGTTCTTTAATGTCTTTTTCTTTTCTTCCTATTTATACAGATCCTGCTCAAAGAGAGAGTGAAAGATCGCGTTCAAGAGAAGCACAACCTGTCCAACAAAAAGAATCAGGTGCACTGGAGTGATGCTGGTGGGGAAATTGGTCAAAACTAGGATAGCTTCTGTAACGGCAAAACTAGTGCTTTTTATGTTCGCTTGTTAATTCTGAAAATCAATGCRTTCTAGTTTGCATGGTGACTGAACATTGCTTATTTAGGAATTAGGGTTCTGCTGTGAAACATATGTAAAAATGACTTATCTGGGATAAGTTTTATTATGCAGTATAGTCATGTCAGTCCCTTCCCACCTAGTCAAATTACCTGAGATCAGTACCTTTGCCATTTTCAATCTCAGAACAAAATGATGAGTAATTTGTGTGGACAGGGCTTCTGGAGATCATAGGGTTGTCAGTCTGGAATAATTGTGGTGCTAACACTTGGGTCTTTCTCTTCTCCTTTTAAAGATGAGACTCCACTGAGCACAGAAGAGCAGCTCCGACGCCTGCAAGAGGAGAAGATGTGCAAAGTGTGCATGGACAGAGATGTRTCTGTTGTCTTTGTTCCCTGTGGCCACCTGGTAGCTTGTGCAGAATGTGCACCCAACTTGAGGCTGTGTCCTATCTGCAGAGCAGTCATCCGGGGAAGTGTGAGGACTTTCATGTCCTGAAGCAAGAGGTATTTGAGGGGAAAAATAGCCCGTAAAATCCACTGGTAGCAAGAGATGAACAAAATAACAGTTAATTCATGCTGGAGCAATCTCATTTGCAAGGTAGCTTGGCTTTTTAAATGTAGGCATTCACCAAATTTAAATGTGTTTCTTTGCACTGTGCCAACTGTGAGAGCTGTTGATAGGCTCTCACTGACCCTGCTGGAAGATTGCTCCAGAGGACTCTGCTAGTTTCTTTTACCCAYGAAAATGAGAGACTTCTGTTGATAGAGATTATCCTCCTCTGAAGTCTTGCATATTCAAATGAATCCAGCTCTGTGTTGAAATCAAGGGCTGCTTTCAGTGGACTGTCTCTGATTCTTTTTCTTCCATTTAACAGTTGCTTAGAGATTATGAAAATAATTAGCTTTATCTTTCCTGGGTTGATATTTGCCTTCCCTAACTCTAAGTGAAATTTAGACTATTTTTGTAACAAACACACTCCTTGGACTCAAATACCAAGCAGCATGTATTGGGGGAAAGCCGTGGGTGGCTTTTATTTCTATTTGTTCTGATCTCTTTGCTGTGTGGGGGAAGAGGATTAGACAAATGAAACCTTAAATGAGTTGTCTTGCTGAACTGTTAATAACTGAGAAATGTTTCAGTAATCACTGAATTTAGATAATTAAGTGGAAACTCTAATCTGTTTGTAGATTTTTCCAAGCTGTATTGTCAGCATGATGATCTTTGCTAGACAGAAGGTGGAAGGCTCTTTGATCTGGGTCGCTGGATGATCTCCTGCAAGTTTGCTGTAAAACCTCTCTCCTGGCCATTGGACACAGTCCTTCTGCTGGAAAGCAGCTGTGGAAACTTACCTTTTTTTTTAGGACTTCTCTTTGCTGGCTAAACTGAACTCTTACTTTAAATGTGGTATTTTATCATGTACCCTTTTTCCCCTCAAAGAAAAAGTCAGCTTTGTCAATAATATAGCTTGTTAATAGACTAACTGGCTTAAGGGAAAGAGCATGTTTGTTTTAAAAGCATTATTTTTCACTGAATAAAAGATTTTTCTCTGTTTATCTATGGAGGTCTAAGCATCTGATTMTAGTATAATGCCCTATTGGAAGAATCAATGATATACAACGGTATCAGGCAGTAGATGGTACTGAAGGAAATTAGGGGACCAAGTTCAACTAGGGAAGCATGRGTGAAGGAAGAAACTGCTCTTAGCACTCCTTAGTGGTTTCCCTGGGAGCCTGCAGAGCTGGATTCATCCTTCAAACCCTTCAACTGCCAGTGAAGGGAAATGTCCCCGTAGTGACTTCTGTGTTTCTACCTGGCTCTGAGTCCCAAGGGCTGCCTTGTCCCCAATAGAGGGCACTCTTAACTTGGCAATAAGGGAACCATTGGAGCAAAATCCTCAACTGCTCTTTCTTACAGTTTGAAAGATGCAGAGTATTGGGAGCTGATGCTCAAATGAGTTATAGCATTCCACAGACTTGTAGGTGTAGTGCAGCAAGCCAGGGAGAAGAGGTGGGGGAGCACAAAAGGTGGATGGCCCTGCCCTTGAAAACCAGGAAAGGTTAATAGGTGTGGAATAGGGTTCTTCATGTAGTTTCTCTCTTTCTTCCCCTCTTCTACTGGACTTGATTTAAGGCACTCACTGATAATATTACATGCTTATCTGAACCTTTATTTTACTTCCAGTAAAAGATACTTACCTGTATTTCTCATAAGACAGAAAGGAGGATTAGTGGTTCTGAAGCTAGCAGAACATGATGTGTATTTGCTTAACTGACCCTTACTGGCATGTGTCTAAGCTGAGAAAGGTGTTAAAGTCCATGGTTCTGGAGATGTGGATGCTTCTTGCAGTGGCACAGTGACCAGTGTGGGAGAMAGSATGTTTATGGCAGGCAGGGCTATAATTACTTYACCAGATGATCAAGCAGCTGCTCARCTTTTCTTTTAGGTATGTGCTCAGTCAGAAGTTGTGGTAAAGAGAAGGAAAAGTGACTTTAAAAGAAATTGCATCCCTCAAGTAGCTTTATGTAGATTGGCACCTGGTCAGAATACCAAGTTTTCAGATGGTTGTGGGTATCTTGAAGGGAAATCACACAACCATGCAGTGTGTGTTCTCTTACTGTTCTATAGTRCTGAAAGAATGAGCAGTATTTTCCCTTCTGGATCCTTTGGAATAGGACAAAGAAAAATGCATTATTCAACCTTAGACTTGTTTTTTTTAATGCCTAATGTTTTTATTTCTTTAATTCTTCCCTCACACTTCCCTTTCCCAGCATAGCTTCAGGCTTGACCCTTCTGAAACGCATTGCTCAAAAATCCCAAGTGATCTCAGAGAGATTAGGCAGGACAGAGAGCAGCACTTCTGACTGTACCAAACCAAAGAGTCACAGGGCTGGCTGTACAAATGTGCTTCCTGCACTCAACCCTTGCATGCTGGGAGACGTAGTGAACAAAACTGATAGTATGTGTTTCTTTCCCAATTAATTACTGTAGCTTGTTAATGCAACTTAATTTGCTCCTCCCCTCTATATTACCCTGTTTGGAAAAACAAAWCAAAAAAGGCTCCTAGAAGGGTGTTGTCAGGGCTATGTGTGGAATAAGGGTGGCTGCCTGATGAGGAAAGCAGGCACAAAAAGTCTGTGTTCCATTAAAAAATAAGTATTTTCCAGTATCCTGCAGCATGTTTCAGTTGTGCGTGTGGCTACACCAGCATTAAGTTAATGTAGATGCTCAAACCCAGAGGGAGTTAGAGCTGCTCTGTGACGGGCTCGGTGGGGTGAAGTGGGGCTGAGCTCTGCRGTGAAGGATGATTTGGAGCCTGTACCAGCCTTTAGCAGGTCAGTGTTGTGGGAGTTGGGTCACAGATCACTCAAATCCAGGATGAATTCCTATTGCTGTGGAGTCCACCATGTATAAGGATTAGAAAATGAAGAAGGGGGTCTTGGATGAGAAAGAGAAAGAAAAAAAAAAAAAGGCTGTGATTTTATACAAAAAATAAAAGTGGAGAGAGGGCACCTAGAAAAGTGACCTGTAAATAACCCCCACCTAGGCAGGAAGGAGATGAGGATGTCTGAGGGGATTTGGGCCTATTTTGGAACAAGAAAGGAGATGGGAAGAAACTAACTACAGAACTTGTGAAACGTCCCAGGGCCATTCTCAGCACTTCTTGCTCTGCGGATCCGTGGTGGGAGGAAGCAGCTCCTGCTTGAACCGTGTCCCTCGAGAGGCTTCCGGGGCCTTCGAGCCGTTTGTTGGCCTGAACGACCAGASGGACTGTGGTAGCAACAGCTCGTCAGGGCTTTCAGAGGTTTAAAGACAAMCCACGTGGCTGTTCCTCAATGTACATTCATTGTGTTTGGAAAGAACAGGAGAAACAAGCAATGGAATGGAGTTCACCACCCTGCGTTTGCTCTGCTGCAGATCCAGGCAGCAGGGACTGCTTCCCGTGGCTCCTTTCACAGTGGAGTGTGAGCTCGATCYGTCCTCCAGCATCCTCCTCACTTACGCAGGCCTGCAGGGAGAAGGGGGAGGTAGGGAATCAACCTGGAGTAAGTAGCAAGTTGTTCACTTAAAATAACAGAAATGGTTTGAAAATAATGAGGACAAAATTACTTTTTTTTGTTGTCTTTTTCCTTTTTGTAAGTATGCTTGACTATGGATGAAGAACAGGATTGAAAGGTCAAATGTAATATGGTTTCAAGTCTAGAAAGAACATTAGGCATATAATGGAGCTGGATATGCTGCAGTTAGACTAAAGAAAGGTATGTGCCAAAGTATTAGAGCTTTTGGAGTCCATAAAATTTGGAAGTTTAAAGATGGGGAATATCTCTGGAACAAAACCAGCTCTTGAAATTGCCATTCTATGCTTTTTGGTGTAGAAGCAGGATTAGCAGGTCTACTTTTGTAGCTAGTGGTAAAGATGAGTGAATGTTTTCAGCTGAAACATCACCTCTTAGACATGCAGCTTCAGGTTGATCAAAAGAGTTTGAAAATTCATGTTGATGTTCAGTAAATTGGGGGAAAAAAAGTCTACCTAGAAAGAAAAGCAGAAGCATTTTGTTTCTTCTTGAAAGTGAGTGAGATTTTTATTTTCTTGATTTAAATAAGCTTCCTTTGCAAAGTATTCTGGTCATTAAACAAAAACGTGGGAAGGAAAAAAAAAATTTCTCCCCTTCTCCTGTGTTTCCCTGTAGATTTTGCACTGAAGATTTTGTTATTTGCATACTGATATGTATCAAATGTCAGCTGCTCTATTGAAGAAGCTGCTTTCAACTGGTAAGTGGGTGACTTTTATGGGTTTTAGTCTTTTAATACTGCCTGCTCGCAGCTGCTTCACACCTTTGACTTGCAGACAGGCTGCACTGCGGAAGAGCAGAGTAGGGAGCATTAAAGGCAGCMGTTGCCAATTGGAACCTTAGATCATTCAGTCAACAGATGCCTCCTGTTGCTGATGTGTCACTCCTGGAGCTCACAGCTGATCAAAGCCGCAGCCCTGGTGTTACCCTTCAGAAGGGCTCACAGGGTAGAGCTGAGAAAAACAAAGCCACTTAAAGTGGCAACCTAAATAAGATGAAATTAAAGCTCTTATTAATATGATAAGGTATCAAATRTTGCAGTAAGTGCTAAGGAGAGAAACTTCAAAACTGTAGAATTCTCGGGTTTTCTAAATAAGATCTTCAAATGCAGGTGGACCTATTGCCCATCTCACTATGTTTTAAATAAACATGGGCTACTTCTTGTCACCCAGCAGGCTCCTGCTTTAGTGCTAAATCGAGTAGAAAAATGTGACTCAAGATGATTTGGTTTGTGATTAAGATTACACAACCCACTCAAACAGCTTCAGAGAGTCATGTTCTCAGTCAAAAGACTTGAATGGATTTAGCAGGCTGGAGGTGATGCCAAGTTATCCTGACGGTCTGGCCCTCCTGGTGTCTTGGCAGGTATTTCAGGACACTTGGAGATATCGGCCTTAGTCACAAACTTCAAAGGAGTCTTGGTTAAACCTTGGAGGGTTTAGTGCTGTGAGAATGCCCCCTTGTTTTACATAATGAGAGGTCTATTACCACAAAAAAAAGAACAAAAACTACACTGAAGTCCTTTCCTGTGAAGCCAGAGGAGACTGTGGCAAGYGAGTATGGCCTCAGGTTGAGCTTTAGCTGATGAATGGCAAGAGTTTAGCCCTTCCTTCCTGAGAACTCAGCGGGCAGGCGTCAGGAGAACAGGAGTTTTGTTTTCCATAACTGATGTATTATCCTTTGGTTAAGCGATCTGAACCAGAAACACCCACTGAAAACTTTAACATACTTCTTATCAAGGTTCCCAGTATAAAGCTAAAGTTTGATAAAGCTGAAAGTTAGTCCAGGGCCTTGGCTGGGAAGCAGCAGTGAGATTAATGGCAACTCTTCTGCACCGTGAGGTTTCAAACAGTTTTCTCTGTTCCATTGAGTCTGTTAAATTTGTGACTTGAAATAGAAATTATCACAACCAAAAAACCCCAGAGCCAATGAAACAGAACAGAAACAGCTGTGGAATCTGAAATAGAAATAATTGTATTTATAGAAATCATTGTTGCAGAGTAAGTGTTGGAGGTGCTAATTGAGAKGAAACATTTTAATCATGCCTTTGTAAGCACCAAAGTACAAAAATAGCTTGGCGTGTGCTTGGAGACATGAAGAAGGAGGATGTGGGAAGATGCCAGGGCAAGGGCACGTTAGGAGGAGAAGGAGGTGATCTCATCAGAAAAGGACAGATAAAGCTGGAGTGATGGGGGTAATTCCATTAGACAGGCAATAAATGAAAGTCATCCTGTTATAGAAAGGGAGGGTTGCAGCAGCAGGACAAGGTGATTATCAGGAGAGCAGCTAACTATGATGGGTGTGGAGGGTGGTGTGTGTGCCATCCTAAAATGAAAAATCACAGTGCAGTGCTGCTGTCTGCCCCAACTCTGTAGTTTCAGGATGGATATGATTTCAATCTCTGCTTCCTCCAACAAAAAGTGGAGAAGACAGTAAGTGCATGTTCCTGACCCCTAGCTGCTCTTAAAATTTGAAAGAAGTTGAATGTTTTTATTGTTTTCATCTTCTGGAATAGGATATGAAAAAAGGAGATGCCTGAAGTCATGGTGAAATGGATTTCACAGCGGGACAAGGGCACGTGGCACACAGTGCAGCAGCACTGTCAGGTGAGAAACGTTCTGCTCAGGCATCAGCTGCTCCGCTCCTGCTCAYGCAGGTAAAAGTAACCCAAGAATTAGGAGGAGGGCTACGCAAAAACGTCTGTTTGGTGGTTGCTGTGAAATTTACAGACAGTTGCTTTATCTACTGCTCAGCAGTTGGTCTCGCTTCCAGTCAGCCTCCCCTCTAAATATTACATTTTACAGACAGAAGCTATCAGTATATGAGAGATGCTCTGCAGGATGGGAATGAAGTGACAGAATGGCACTTTATTAGTAGCTTACCATCTTAATGAGCATCTCATAGGGAAATTTTGCATTACTAGCTTYTATTTGTATTACAATCACCCCATCTGGAAGACTTAAATTATAAGTATTTTACAAAATATATATATGTACATATTGTTTTAAAATAAAAGCAGCCTGAATCCTCTCCTTTAGAAGTAYGTGATGTTTCCCTACACTGCTGTGTCACACTAGTAAATCAGAGAACTGCCTGAAGCTCCACAACTTCGGCACCCTGTCCATCCTGCCATGACAAAATGAGACTGAAATCGATATTTAATTTCCTGTAGCATCTCTCCTAATAATGTTACTGCACCCCCAAACTTGCWGGGAGCTTAACTGCTTGGCAGAAATACCCTGTTCTCCTGGACACATGCTGCACGCTGCAGTGACAAAGTGTGTAGTAACTCTGTGCTGCATCACGGATTCACTTYTGCAAAGCAATTTAGGGGCAGTTTTTCTTTCCTCAGACCTGCTTTTCTCCCATATTCTAAAATGTTGCTTTTGGATAAAGCTCTCTGGTAATAATTTTCAGAAAAACAGCCTCCCTTGACAACTGCTCTTAAAAATTTCTCTATGTTGAATTGCCTTCTTGCAGCTTCTCAACAAGGAGGATCAGAAATTCAGATCTTATTGCTGCTTTTTATCCTGCAGATAGAGGGTGACCCTGTGCCAGCCTGAGAGAGGGTAAGGGGAGGGTGGCAAACACATAGCCCAGAATCAAAATGACATGGATGCATAGATCGAAGTCCAGTTGTGACTGTGCCTGGAACTAAGAGCTTAAATAACTATAGAAGTTGCATATATTTCTCCCTCTGCAGAGTTCTGCGATTGAGGCACTGCATGGTGGACCACAATTCAACCTCGAGATGGAGAGTTACATTCTGCTCTTGCTGTGGCTTATCCGCATCCAAAAAACCTACTGGAGAAATCCAGCTAAAAGGAGGAACAATCCCAAGCCCATGGCACCCCTGAGCCAAAGCAAGAGGCTCTTAGTGCAGCCTCTTGGCACAGGACCCAATACTTACAGGTATGTCTGCTTGAACAAAAGGTTGGTGGGTTTTTCATTGACATGGTAGAGAGGAAATGGATCAAATCCACCAATGAAATCAACTGAAAAGAAATCARAACTGAAATAAACAAACATGGCCAGGATGTTGAAAGGAAACAAAAGAAGTTGTTGGTGAATATCATGACATAACACAGAAATTGATGAGAGAACAGAAGAATAATTTGAGTGTGGGTTGCCCAGTGCACTTTGGAAATCTCTGCCTGTAGAGACCTCTTTTCCTCCCATGTCCTGGGGACTGAAAGTGTCCCAGCAGAGGAGATTCAGCTCACATGGGAGCCAACAACAGAACCAAAGCGAGATCCCAGGAAAGCCAGAGGACCCTCCTCAGCCCCTTTGGGCATTGCCACCGTGATGCAGCAGGGTGCTGGAAGGAGGGAGCTGGCGAGGAGCCCATCTTGGCTTTCTGGCCAGACAGACCACAGCAGTTTTGGAGCACTGCAAATACCCCGTTCATTCATTATCTTCAGTGCTGGTATTTTTCAGGTCCCCTCTGCCAACTCMGTTTCTTCTAAATGCATGCAAATAGGAACAACACTCCTTTCAGTATTCTCAAAAGGGCAACGTAACTAAGCCAGGACTCYAAGTGACGATTCCCTTAGTATTTATTCAGGGAAGAATTTTCCAAGCTTCTCTTGGTTCCACTGAAGTTGGGCCAAATGTATCGTGAGTTGGCCAMGACAACCAGGGCCGTACAGGTATAATGTGTGATTTGTGACTGACCTAGCAGGCCTTGCAAAAGCCTTTTAAAAGAGATTCAGCTTAGACTACTTTTCTGTGCCAAGGCACTGTGTTTTGTTTGGAAGTGTGAAAGCTTCAGTCCCCTACAAATGACATTTAAAACCAATCTGAGAGTCTTATTAACTATGTAAATGCCTGTTCAGTTTTCTTTCCTGAAGGTGGCACTAGTATTTTGGATTCCAGCTATATATTGCTCTGGATTTTTAGTATTTTTGAGCAAACAGTGTAAAATTAAAAAAAAAAGTGGGGAGAAAAAGCTCTAAATTTCTAATGTACAAATTTATTGTCTTCATTTAGAAAGACAGTTACTAACTGCATTACCTCAGTTGTGAAATGTCTAAATTAGGGTACCTTAAAGACATTCCTCAGTAACTGTCCAGCTCCTTCAACAGTTACCTCAGCTGAATAGCCAGCTACGGAAGCACCAAAAATGTGTGTTATTTCAAAAAAAAATCTTAACTATAGTTCCTTGTCACTAGCAGCCATACATTACAATGCATTAGGACATCTGAAATATTCTTACTCACAATTCAGCATTAGTGGATCCCTAGTGCTGTGTTTTCTCATGAAAACCACGTTAGCATGAGCGTCCTGATTAATGTGCCTCAGCACTTATAATTACTCCATGCTGCATATCAAAGGAACATTTAAAAGAAACCACAAATGGAAGAGAAAATTAAAACGCGGCTCAAATTTGTTCGGGTCACTGGAAGGATCTACTACTGTGAGTGTGAAATATTGATGGTTTGTCATTGTTAATTATTCAAGCTGGCATTTTAATTCCAAGCTGGGAAACTGGTTGGGGAAAGGAATTTTGCTAGTGGGGAAAARAAAATTGTATCCTGAAATTAACCGCTCTGTATTTCTAGATAATGCTTCTTCCGTGTGATTGCCTCTCCCAGCRGATCCCTGCCATAAAACATGTGCTGTCTTTATTTTATTCTTTATTTTGCACTATTAAAAGGGAGCTCAGAACTCACCCTATTTAGGTATAGGGAGAGCTGTAGGGCAATTAAAATAAATATTAMTTATAATGTAGGACCAAAATGTATTGCCAAGCTGCAAATAATCAATAAAGCCAGTAGAATCAGTTCAGCCACCCAGGAAACAACAGCAAACCACACAGTCAGACCAGCAATTCATCTCAGTACCCCTTTGAAATAAAATTCTTCACCTGCTTTCAAATATCCAGTTCAAAGCTGTAACTCTTCATCTACCACCCATGCCAGCTGCTCTTTGCAAGGACAGACCTCCTTGCACCATCCTAATGTGTATCTTGAGGAAGTGATCCTGGGATATGGATCCTTTGGATCAGATCCTTAGCTGTAGCTAGCTGGCCTAGACCCACTGAATAAAACTACTGATTCAAACACGCTAGGAATTCAAACACAGAAAGCAGCACAGTGCCAAGGGAAGCAGACTTCACGTTTATTAGAAGTCTATGCACCCATCCTTTTGTGTACCAAAGCACTGGTCTCAAAGGAGTTTTGGAAGAGCAAAATAATCCAGGACCAGACCGTAGGTGCCTGGATAGGTCCCACGGACCCAGCCCCCCGTGTGCTTTCTCTTTGATTCCTAGCTCTCCTCCAGCACTCTCATAACAAATGCACAACGCCTGAGGGAACTGCCTCCCCAGCCCACAGGAGTCGGTTCATTCAGCCTTCCTGTAATTCAGACATGGTGCTTCCTCTGCTTTTAATTTAAGTGGTCAGGTCAGYTCTTGGCAAGAAACCTTGCTCTCTGCTTCATGCACAGCTTGTGGCATGTGATACTCAGCGGGTGGCCTCCCTGCTTAGCTGAGTACCGGGCTGCAGTCGGTCCTCCCACTCACACCAGCGCTGTTTCAGCAGTGTTGTGCTTGAGCTCTACCAGCTCCAGAGGAAGCTGCTCCGTTTCTCYAAAGCTTAGCCCAAGTGAGTAGCCAACACCCATCTTTCCTGTGCTGAAAAAGTAACAGGATTACAGCATCYAACACATAATGATGCAGGGGAAAAAAAAAAAATCTCATAGTAAAAACAGCTGGTACTTGAAAGGTAGTTACTGCTGTATCACATAGAAGGAGAGATGGAAAGAAGCCTGATTGCAASCCAGTGCTGATAGACCAATGTCTGAGAGAGAAGGAGAGTTTAGTGAAGCCTTTGCCAAGGGATCTGTTGATAAATACTTACAGCTGTCTTCTTCTTCTGTAAAAACACTAACAACATAACAGGCGTAGACAAAGCCCACCAGCTGGAAAACACAAAGAAGAAATCATCTTAGCATTGGTCTAGTGAGGTTGGTCAAAACCCGCCGGGCAGGACTTCACCGGCCGAGGTTTGCTCTGAACTTGGCAGCACTAGTGCAACCGTGGAGCCAAGCAGTAAGTGCTCCAAGGTGAGGAGTGCCAGGGGAAGAGACCATTGGGGGAAGACTCAAAGCTCCAAAATTACCAGAGCCATTGTTACCATCAGAGTAGCAACCTCCTGCTGCTAGAATGGCCGGCAAGAAAATGGCTTGGGTTTTGTTGGCCTTGGAACTACTGGGCTRTGTTTAGTGAAGGAGGGTGCTGATATAACGTTTTAGATGGACCCCTACAGMGAAGGAAGACATGCAGACATATGGGGTAGGCTTTATTAACAGGGGTCCAGGGATAAGAACTCATCAGCCCATAATCCTGTCACAAGGGTCATGCAAGGAAAGCGATCCTGCCAAGCTGTGGAATCTACAAGATGGGACCAGTTTCTATGCAGATGGGATAGAAGCTTTTGTCTCATTGACAGCACATACTCAGAATCCCCCACTTTTTTCATATCTTAGCTTGGAGATCAAAAATCCATTGGAACGAAATCCTAGTCTTGCTTTAGCTCTAGACTTTCTAAAGGTCTCTCTGGCCTTGGGATTCAATGAAAACTCCACAGATGAATCAGGCATTGGACTTGCAAAGGAAATGGGCTAGCAGATGATGAGTAACAAACAAGATAATGGCAATGGTCTTAATTCACAGATTGCATAGGCAGAAGCAGGAAAGGAACAATAACACAGTAGGATATTTCTTAGATTTCTCAGAACCTTCTGTTGTGGCCCGCATRCCAGCAGTTGCAGCATCTTCAGCACAAAACTACAGCAGACATTAAAAATAAAAGCCGTTTAAGGTRTCTTGATGGCTGTGCACTTTGCAGATAGTTGGTAGAAGCCCTAAGATGCCAGAGCCAGGCTTTGCTGTCCTTGTTCAGCTCCAGTAGCAAGTCATTACCCAGCCTCAGTAAAGACAGAAGCTTCTGGTAGGGTGGGAATTGAGCATTCTAGATCCAGCAGGGCTTTATTTTGCTTTGATTTCTTCCTGTTAATCAAATATCCGTTCCATCCTTCATTCTGCATCTTTACATAGCGCCCCACTTAGCGAGATCTTGGTTGACACTAACTCTATTAGTAAAGTTATTGTGCGACGTAATTGTTTTCCGCCGCGAACTCAATTCTCTCCAACAAGAGCTAAAATGTAACGTCCAGTGACTCACTCCCCAGGAAGACAGAATGATGCATGGCGGGACTTGAAAAGCAGAGTCCATTCATTTTTAATATGACAGAAAAATACATCACACCAGAAAACAAAAGGCAAGATAATGAGATTTCTACTAGGGAGTTATAAGGCATTCTTGATTTCTGTGGATCTCTTAGACAGAAAAACACCTTGTTGGAAGGAAATGGAATACTTTTTTTACAGATCACTAAGTCTTACAAGACAAACCAGCCTCTTTTGCTCCCGAGTGGGCCTTTTGGAATCGTGTCCCAGGTCCGCAGGACAGGGCAGGAGCCTCCATACGCTCACATTCTCCCTCTCTGTGTTTTCCAGACAAGAGTACTGGGTTCCCATCAGCTGTAGGTTGCTTAGCTCTAAACGAAACCCTTCCAAGCGCAATAGTGATCACATAGTGATGGYAAGGGCCTGGTTTTGTGGTGCTCATTTTTCTCCTTTGCTGTCACAGCTCCGAGGTCCAAGGCTGCAGTTCCCTCTACCTGGGTAGGGACCCCCCTCATGTTATCTGCCCCCTTTGTGGGAAGGCAGCTACATTATCATGAGCACCCTGTTAAACCTGTGAGAACTGCTGTCAGAAGCAGCAAGCAAGCAGGATGCACAGAGTTCATTTTGCACAGGAATTAATGCCCTGTAACCCCCCCAGCCATCACTCTGCCCACATTCATTTTCCTTTCACAGCCRAGGTGACCTTTTGTGCTCATAAACAAACAAACAAACAAAATCTAGAAGTAAACTTTGCAAAATCTCCAATCCCAGCACCATGGAGGTTTGTTTGTTTGTTTGTTGTTTCCCTGGACTTGGCATTGACCTTATAACCCGTTTCTTCTTGGCATGAGTTTCATCAAWAATAAATTACTGCTTATTCAGTAGCCTGTTTTCTTTTCATTCAAAGAAGTTCTGCGGGTCTAGTCGGAACAGGAAAATTTCAGTGGCAAAGACAGGAGAGACATGCCATATAAACGTGAGCTGCATTTTTACACTGGCTGAACTAAACTATAATTAAACCCCATCACCTCAGGGATGAAACGAACTCCTGGGATCTGCTCTGTGTCTTCCCTCCTTCATGAATTATGAATGAAATGTAGTTACACAGGAGCAATGCTGCTCCTTTTGTCCCATCCTTTTCATGGAAAAGTCTGCTTTAATGGGAGTTGAGTGGACTCCAGGAGACGCCAAAGGTCCCTTCTCAGTGAGTCCTTGGTGAAGATGCACCAAGCCCAAGAACGTCACCAGTGATTAACTGAGAGCAGAAAGCTTGACAAGAAWCAAATTTGTGGTAGTAATTACACTTCCACTCTGAATGCCATCTGCATTCCCAAGTTCCGTAAGAAAGAGGGGTTTAAGCCCTATTATCCCTCCGAAATATCAATAACTCTTAGATTTTTCCAAGTATGTAGGAGAGATGGGAGAAGAGAAAAAAGTCTGCTCTGCAAAACGACATTTCTTTTCTCTAATTCCCCAGAGGATGTTCTCGTGCTTCCCCTCTGCTGCTGTTTCCTTACTTGTTCTGCACATTGGGTACCAGCTTCCTCCRGGCTGCACGAGTATCTGATTAAGGTTTCTATTAGGAACACACGTTGTAGGCAGGCGGGTTCGGTCAGCCCTTCAGCCAGCCTGGGCAAGGCTCTTGCTGCTGAGCAGGAAAGGATGAAGCTGGGCAGCCCCGAGTGCTCTGCAGCCAAATGCATGGCACAGGGGGGCCCAACCTGCCCAAAGCTGCTACAAAAGCAGGTGTCAGAGCCTCCTTCTAACTCTCCGTGGCTGGAAGTTAACATTAGCTGGAGTGCTCTCCTCCCAGAGCAGCACTGAACTGCACTGCTTGAGTGGGGAGGACTGAATTACAGGGGTACCTAAAGACAGGGACCAGGTGGCTACGAGTGTGSATCAAATATATGAAGGATGGCGAGGCAGATTTTAGGAGGTACCACCTGCTGCTTGTGCAGAATCTTTGCTTTAGTCCTTTAGCATCTCTCCTAGTGAATATCCTGGACTCTTCAGCTCTTCCCTCGAGAGCAGAGAGAAATTTGTTGTCATTTTTCTTTTCATTGCAGAGAAACCATGTGAAGTCCCATCTTCCTTAGGGCAGTTGTATTCTAGGTTTCCCTTCTAATTAAAGATAATGATGTTTTATGGGCTCATCAGTGCGAGGGGGAGAGTGAAGAGATTTCAGCCCAATTTCTGAGCTGTAAGGAGGCACTAACCAACTCAAGAAGAAAGCTGCTGTGATCAGGTAGCCAAAGAGAGGTAATCAAAACCCTCAGATTCCTTGACCTTCTCTGCTCTTTGGATGCAATTAGGACCACTGAAAATCTAGCTTCTGCCAGCAGCAAAGCATCTCTTGTGCCTCGCTTCTCACATAACATCTGCTGTCAAAGCTCCGCTGCCTTTCTGGGAAGCTTCCAACCTGTCAGTTTTCAATGCAAACAGCAGACAGGCGGGCAACGAGCTCTCTCAGCTGGGAAGACATTTCCAATTTCCATCCCATTCACTGGAGCCTCAGGAAAAGTCTCTCCTTCCCCACTGCCAGCACTACCATATGGACAGACCAGAACTATGCCAGGTATTTCAAACCCAGAAAACTCTCCTCGCTGCTGGCTGGCAAGCTCAGGGCACGTAGGATGGAGCCTCGCTGAGATAAAAACAAAGCTGATATTTTCTGTTCTTAACAAACTGGTTTCTGCTGAATTTCCTAATTGGGTCGGTAGGATTAGTTGTACGGTGACATTTCTATACAAGTGTAGGCTTTGTTAGGAGATCTCATTCTAGAAAGCCTTTTCCTGCAATGTCTCCTGTGCTAAAACACCAAGCAGAATTTACAGGTGCACGGAACCTGCCATCAGTTCTGTCCCATTTGCAACCTCTTCACCTTCCAGAGACCTAGTCCTCATGTTACAAAGAGGATGTTTGTGATATCAGATGAATTTCAGTCTTGATCCTGCAGGTATTTGTATCACGCATGGTGACTGGGGTGCCCCTTTGATCCCCCTCCAGATCACAGCAGTTGCTCCTCCCTTTGAGGAGTGCAGAAAAGCTCTGGGTAAAAGCAAACTGAGACCTCATGCATCTTCTTCAAATGTATACGCAGGACCGGAACGGTAGAGCCAGCAAGATTGAGGGTGGCAGCCAACATTGCGCTCACATATGGGCCAAGATTTTCCTTCCCCCTCCTTTGGCATGGAAGATCAAATTCAGTAAGATTCAGCCTCTTCCCAGCCTCATGGGACTGATATCTCCTCATGCAGGGTCTCATTGCTGAAAACAAGGACTTCACATGACGCCTCCCAAATTCGGAAGCATTAACCAAAGCCAAAACTGCAGCAAAGGCCATTTTGCTTCTCCACCTCCTCCTGAACAGGCTGTGCTGCTSTCAGTGCCCCGCAGACAAGGAGGGAACTAGGTCACGTCCCCTGCTGTATCCCCCAGTCTTGGGCTGCTGATTCTGTTTTTAGAACCATCGATCTGGTCTCCCTGCCTGTCTGCAGCACGGAGACCTGCCAGGCGCCCTGGGAAGGGCAGCAGCTTGTAATGAAATCTGCCTTAAATGAGATAAAGAGAATAGAGGGGGAAAAAAGAAAGAAAATAAATAACACCAGGAGGGATCAAAGAGTTTGACCCTCAGGACTCGGAACGGGGAAAACTGGCTGGCTACCTGTWTTCATGCAAGGTTTTAGTGAGAAAATGTCTTTCCTCCTGTCCTGCCTCAGCAAAGCAGAGGAAAACTGTCCCTTTACCTGAAATAATCACATACACGTTTCAGAGCTGGCAGGAGCTCCAGGCCTGGGGCTTTGAAGTTCCASCTTTGCTACAGGACAGGTGGGAAGTTACTGCAGTCTGCACAGCTCAGCCCACAGGGRCTCCTCATATCCAGGTATTCCAGCCTCGTTGCCAGGGCTTAGGATGCAAACATCTACTGCAACTTAAATCTCAGGAAGGGGAGAGAGAAAATATTTACCTAAATCCTATTTATCTTACAGTCCCCATGTCTTTCTCTCCATCTGGCGCCTTATGGTGTTCTGCACATGCAGACATACATTATTTGCCTTGGGGAAGCCAAGGAGGAAACGGATCCAGAGCTATGGACTAGCCACCTTGCCTCCTATATATCAACAGGACCACTCAGATAAGAGCCGTGTGCTGTAAATTAGTAAGATACTAATAAAGCAAAGGTCGATATTTAGAAAAACAAATGCCATTTGTTGGCTGGGGACCCAGGGGCCTCAGGACAGATGCTGCCAGCGACACCTCTGCGCTCCTAAAGCTTGGGGGGCTTTCACCAAACTAGGGGAGYGGCACCAGCTCAGCAACCTCTCTCCTCTGTTTAATGGTCCTTATAAAGAAACCAGGCTCTGCTCTTTTGGCTACTGAAGCTTTTGTTTGTCCTACACAGGCAGTGAAGGATCTTTCGGACACTTCAGCTAATTTTCCCTAAAGGAGAACCCACCAAATGTTAGCAGACCACACACAAGCCAGGGAGTACCCCCTGCTCGGAGAGCAGGGGCTTCTGTCTGCCCCATTTYATGACACTGCAAGGAGGAGTCGGGTCCTCTCCTCCTCCCTGCYGTCCCCTGGGTCACACAGATCATCTCAGCTAAGGGCAAACACAGGATCAAAGCAGCAGAAAGTTGTACCAAAAAAAATGTGCCGAGGAGTCCTTGGGGTTCCACAAGCTTGGAATTTCTCCGTGTTTTTTTTACATGTAAATCAAAGCAAGTTTCCCTTTCTACAGCCCGACCCGAGATGCCGAAACGCGAACGCTCCAGCAGCTCAGGGCAGTGTAGGTTTAAAACCATCAACCACGAAGCAACGAAGCAAAGCAGAGGAGGAGGATGCAGGCAGCTAGCTCCAATGCAGCCCCAAAACGCAGGAGCCAGGCAGGAAAACAGTGGYCATTGTGTTTCAGTTAATTCCACAGACAAATGAGAAACAATTAATTAACGGTGAACATGAAGGACATTGAATTACTGCAGTGTTTAAAAAACTAGTGGAAGATTCCAATAGGGAAACAGTTGATGGAAACAATTAGTGCGTATCTTAGGTGCCAGCAGAAATAAAACGTGCTCCTTTCTGCTTCCTTACTGTTTATCTCATTTTCTGGACATAAGGATTTGCTGACCTTTATCTCTCCACAGGCACAAAGAGACATGGGCTCCCCTGCCTACTACCAAGTCCAGAGGAAGTCATACAGAAGGGCTTCTGTCCCATCCAAAAATGCCATTTCTGGCCCTGACAACGAGTTGTCACTATCAGGTTGCACGGACACGTCAAGCATTAGGTCGCTGGTACTAATTTCCCATTCCTAGTAGCAATATCATGGGTAAGGGAACAAAACCAACCATCTGAAAGGCAGAGCACCCCTGCGTGGGGGTCCCGCCGCCACTCACCGCGACGAGGATCTGGAAGGAGCTGTGCACAACCTCGATGTAGCGGTACTCCAGGGCACAGCCTATCACCGACACGTACGAGTGGCTGTCCAGGCCCTTGAGGCCGGACATCGCAGCCTCCTTCCTCACGCAGCCGGGGCCGTTTTCACTCCACCACGACTGGTGCCGGGAGATGTTAAATGTCAGGAGTTCGCTGTCCTAAGGAGAGAAGAGTCCAAGAGTGTCGGAATGGCTGTTTTCRTAGAACTCTTACTAAAATCAGTAGAAAACTCAATTGCAGCACTTCCCCACCAACTCTGCAGCCAGCTGCACATCTGAAAACGAGATTCCCCTCGCACTTGAGTAAAGCAGGATGCCCCTGGAAAGCCAGCGAGTGCTCTGAGATTTTGAGCTTTCAGATATTGCAATTTCAGACCTCGCTGCAGATGGTAAAAGACAAACTTAGCCGAGGCAGAACAGGGCAGGAGAGGGCTCAGCAGCATCACTTCACCAGCAAGCGCTAAGTGCTGGGTGTCCCAAGCAGCCCCTCCACTCGCTTTGATGTAGAAGCAACGACCCCTTGTTGACTGCAGGCACCCAAGGAGGTGGGAGATGGACGTTTCCTTTTGCAGGGCGGATTGCCCCCATCCCCAGCAAAGCCTCAGAAGCAGTTTGTGGAGCCGTTATTGAAGCATGTGTTATGAAATGTGGACAATTAAGCAGGAAGCCAGCTGCCAAGCTCCTGACTTAATMACTGCAACAGATGGGATGGATGTGCTTTACGGTAGACGCAGAAGGGCGCAGGGATGAAGTGCAGCACCAGTGCAAAAGCAGCCTCGATACCCAGGGAAAGACAACAGGGAAAAAACCTATTATAAACAGTTGGGAGTTTGAAGGGAGCTGTCTGCATTTTGAAGGCTATGGGGGATCAGCACGTTGGCAGCTATAGGGCAATGTATGCAGTGCAAGGCCCTGGGCAATCACAGACCGTTTTCTCCTGCAGCCTCTTGCAATTTTGGCAGCAAAGTCCTCGACTTGCTCCCTGGGCTGGACGTTGCTCTTCTGTGGCCACACATCTCCCATCCATCACATCCACCCTCTCCGAGACTATTGTTTTCCCTCCCAAATTGCCTGTACTGGGACACAGGGGGTTCTCCCAACAAAAGCTCTTCCTCCTGGAAACACACGGCCCTCCAAACCACTCTGCTCTTCTCTCTGGATGCTTCAGTTGGCCAAGGAAAGAGGCGCCCTCCTTAAAAAACATTCTCAGATTCTCTTCCTCCACTTGGGGCTTCCCCAATTAACATGGGAACAAAGCAGTTGCAGGGAGGCTCCCATCCCCAGGGCATCCTTCTCCAGGCAGATGGTGCTTTCCCAAACCTGCTCCACAGAGGCAGAGAGCCCCTCTGGTGCCTTCTCCTTCCCACATCCTGCCAGCCCTTGCAGGACTGTCTTAGCTTTGGGGCAGGAGCTGAACTTCACCGTGAATCAGCCAACAACAGGCAGAATGGGTGCTGGGCACGGGGCTGGATGAAGAACTGAGGGTCCTAACGAAGGGTCATTTTAGGAAGGGATTTGATTGACCTCCTGTTCCTGTGCTTGTTCGGAGAGCAGGCAAGTGATCCCTCCTGCAGCTGGCCGGCCTCATTTGAGAGGGGGCTGGAGGGGAAAAAACCACAAAGCAGGAACAGGACGCTAAAAGCAGGAGAAAACCACCCTCTCCTCCCCTCAAAAAAGGCTTAGAGCACGAAATTTTAAGAAACTGCTGTTCGTTGCAATGGTTTCATAGATCATTTGAAGCTTGAACACACTGAAATCCGCCCCCAGGGTCAGGGCAGCCTAGAAGGGACTGTGTTTGGAGAGCTCCCCTTTCCAAAGCGCTCCTCAAAAAGGCTGTCAGAAGCAGCCGGATTTCTCACGAGCAGCTTTGGGAACCTCCTACCCCAGTATTTCCTTAATTATCTGATGAGTCGGCGCTGCAACAGCTCTGGAAACAGATYGAGGTCTGCACGGGAGCCCCCGGAGCCTGAAGGCAGAATCATTTTACCTCTTTCCAAGTTGAAAGTGTATTATCCAAATGGGAAATAGAATCTTTATCTTCCAGTCCCGGGTGCCGAGTAGCTACATGGCCCCAGGACACGAGGGGAAAAGCTCTTGTTGCTGCTCTGCGGGCACAGCATTTAGAGGCCAAATCCCAGACTTCCCCTTTCCAAACGTGGGTGGAGTAGAGGGATAGTTGTAATTACCTCCGCTTTCATCCATCCTCCACACACATTTATCCAGGTACAAAGTCATCCCAAATATGCCATCCGGATTCTCCTCCGGAATACAAATAACCCCCTGTATGACTCATACGAGCTCCTCGGTTTCAAGAAGAGGCTTAGAGCAAGCACAGCTCAGGATTCACATCAAAGCACTGAGTAGGCAGCAAAGAATATAAAGGGGAGGTGGGGGGAAAAAATATCATTCCAAGAACAATTCCAGAGGGAAAAGACGAAGAGGAATAGGTCAAAATAAGCAATGGCAGTTCCTGAAAGCTCTCGAATGCTTCTTGCATGCACGATGGAGGGTCCATCAGCACGGCAGCTGGACAGACAGATGCTCCTGGGTCTTACCAGGAGGATTTTAATAATTAACTCGGACTAACTCAGCCTCGCGCTTCCTGCTGGCGCTGCAGGACGGGGCGTTTCACGCTGGTGCACACAGGCAGCAGCTCAATATGTCGCTCCACACCCAGCCCCGAGGAGGCACCTCTTGACAACCCACCTCGCTAAGGGGCCAGATGGACCAAAAAAGGATAAAAAAAAGGGAACATGAGCAGGCYGGAGGAGGGAGGGCAGGAGGAAAGCAAGTTACTCGTGAGCCCTGGGCTTTCCAAGAGGCAGGATTTCACCCCAATACTGGAAGCATCACTTCAAATTGCTCTGTCTCTCGCCTGCTTGACRGCGAAGCAGCAATTTGCAATAAGGGCACGTCAAAATTGCCTCTTTTCCACCCCCGCTCCCTCCCCATTCCCCAGGCATTTCCTAAGCTTGTTGCAGCAGAAATGCTCGGGCTCCTTTGCACCCGAGTTATCACCCGTCTCGGGGCTGTCACTACCAGTGACCAAACTCCTCCCTTTCCAGCTCGCCGCCCGGCCTGTGTTTTGTCACTTTGAATTRGCCACTTGCTGACAGCCCTTGTCAGGAGCATGGGAACGGTGCCATCAGGAACGCCGCTCCCTCTGGGAAGCGCAGGGAAAAATCCCATGGCCCAACAGCTCCTGTGGGCACTTGACCCTGAAGAGGGTCGCATGGGAATTCCATGGAGCTGAAACGCTCCCGAGGGCATCCGTGCTAGTGAGTAAAGAGCTGGTGTTTTCCTGACTTGCTCCTCCAGAGCTYTCTGCTATTTGCAGCCTCCCTGTCACTACAAGGGTCATTGCAAGCTGTGACTTCTTATGGATGACTAAGGGAGAGCATCCTCCCAGGGATCTGCATGGACAYGGGCATCCCTGCAGCTGGAATGTCYCCAYGGAGCCAGTCCRAGATGCGCTCATCCCAGCAGAGGTGTCACCTGGGTCACCCCCCTGGCCACTGGGATCAATAAGATGCTCTGCAGATGTCACCTGGCTTTGGGTCAGGTTTCTAGGTGTGCAGGGAGAGCCCARTGCTGCTCTGGAGGCCAATCTGCCTGCAAAGCACCCCGAGCTCTCATGGAAACCTTCACTCTGGTTCCAAGAACATCTCTTGTTCCCTGCTGGAAGAGAGGTTTTCTTTTCCAAGGAGACGAGGCATTCCTGAACCACAAGGTCACAAGGACACTACTAATTTCTGCTGAAGAGGGAGGAAAGGAGGCAGCATAATTTCTTTTAAATAAAAGACATCCTTTTTAAATGAAAGGAATTCACAGAGAATAGTAGCGAGGCTGCAGAACAATTCTGCTCCATCACAAACCCAGCATGATTTTTCTATTTTTTTTCTCCAGTTGCCACTAAACTAGCAGCATGAATATTTCGTCGCCTCTCTGGAGGGCAGCCCACGGAGACAGTAACACCACCACACGCTGCGGCTCAGCCCCGTCACAAACGTGCCCGGCTGCGGGAGCCGYCGTGCAGGCCGAGGAACAGCGCGCGGTGCGCTGGCTTTGCCAACGCCACCRCCACGAGGCGGGTGACGAGACGAAGCTCCTCCGCAGCGGCCCTTGCTGCGCTCCGGACGGCGGAGMCGCAACCCCACATCCTGCAGGGCCGGTCGGGATCGGTGAGCACAAGGAATGGTCTCTCTGGGAGCAATATTCTCTCCTCAGAGAGACTTTTTAAATAGCTATATATATTTTTTTAAGTTGGTTACATCTCRGGCTGAGCTTTTAGACCAATAGTCACCCTTGGTTTAGGCAAGAACCCTCTCAAAGGTTCCATAGATGCTCAGGAGCAGCAATGGAGTGTAATTAAGGAATTAGGAAGTTAAATTTTCTTATCTGCAAAGGACACATGCTGTCGTTCACACCCTGCTGCCAGCCTGATAAACAAACCTGGAGCGCCTTTCCAACCCTGACCACAACTAGCCACACAGCTGGGGAATTCCAGCTGGATGTAGCACATTTGGAAGTGAATCTGTATCCCATAATCACTGCAACACCGCTAAGCTGCTGAGGAGCTCATTGCTTACAGCCCAGGCTTCCGTAGTTCTTATTTCTGACTCACCCTCATTAAGCAGACAGCACCACTTAGCTTATCTCACCTTCAAAAAGCTTCCGAGATGTTAACTCCCAGCAGCCCTGGACACGGGCCAGGGTAACCAGGGATGTTCATGCAGAGTTAAGCCAGGAAAGCAGCATCTCTCCCAAGACAGCACTGGAAGGAGATGCAGCCCAAAGGTGCCTCCTGCCACCTTCCCACCAGGTCACACACCTTTTCTTGCAGGTCCAAGGGGACCAGCCGTGATCCGATGGGCTGGATCACAGCTGGGAATGAGCCTTCAAGGCCCTCAGGATAGCCTTGCCACCAGGCTTACTGTCTTTAAAAGGAAATACACTTCAGCCCCATGACAGAAACAGCTTATTCCAGCCGAGAAGGASCCCAGAAATCTGTATTTTGCCCTCTATTTTTACCATATAATCATCACCATTACTCCACCTGCAATGAAGTCAACACCTCRGCATGCAGGACCTGCTCCCCTGCAGCCTCTCACCACAAGCACAGAGCAGCTGCCAACACCTCCCACCTACACCCTCTTCCCTTTAACACAGGGGCCATAAACTCAGCCATCAAACCCCTACTCACCTTTGAGAGCCCTCCCACTTCCAAGTAAAAGCAGATGATGAAGATGTTCCAGGTGACCCAAATTGCAATCCAGATGGCATACTAGAAAGGGAATGGGAGAGAGAGAAGCAATAAACATTAGGAAGCCACTGCAATTAGCTCCTATATATGTGATCCAGCTGGGGACAATTAAGTGTCCTGAGTCAGCACTGCAGTCACTCTCTTGCCCTGTTTTTTTTTGGGGGGGGGGGGGTTTATCTCTGCTCATTGAAATAACTAACATGCAGTATTTGGCTCAAGAGAGCTCTGTGAGGTGCATTAGGGTGAAGAGAAGGGTGGGAATGGGAATTGGGCCTGGCTTTGTGAGATGAGAGTGTTTGCTTGGGACAACAGGTAAGGGRAAAAGGTAAGTGAAGTGAAAGCTCTTCCAGGCTTTAGCTGAGGCTGGAAAGATCTTCTATTTAGGAATACTACCATCAGACAGACAATATATGAACTTCCAGCAAACTTGACTTTCCTAGGGAGCCTTACATCAATATAGAGAAACCTCCTGCTGTAAGGAGAGCAGATGCTGTAAGGCCAAGTGATGTATGTGCAGRCCAAGCTGATGATCATCAGGCTGCTCCTCTGCTGAGAGCGCTTCCCTGCGTGCAGGAGGCTCCTTGCCTGGTCAGGCACAATGCCAGAGGAAAGGAGGAAAGTTTGCCATGCCTTTGTCCGGGATCTAGTTCTYCCTCTCTGTTGGGCAGCATCTAGGTGTTACTTTGGTGCTCTTGGTTAAATACCTGAAGTATTCCAAGCTTGGAGTAAGCACAACAAAAACACAGCACGTTGGGCAATTCCTCGGCATAGCCAGGCYCCTCCTGCTAAAAGTTTGTGGTGGTTTTGCCTGATTTTCCAAGGACTCTGCCCAATTCCTCCTCACYGTATCGCTGGGGAGCCCAGCTGGCRSATAGATGTCAGTGCCCAAGAGAGACAAGGACTTACCACCACTATGTAGCGAGGTCTGTACTGAATGGTGCCGAAGAGGCCGAGGATGACGATGATGATGTGGAGGAAGTTGGCCAGAATCGGGGCCCACTGGTATCCCAGGAAGTCGAACACTTGCCTCTCTAGCGCAGCCAGCTGGAAAGGAGAAGGGGAGTTACAGCGTCTGCMCCGAGGACGGTCGAGCTCAAGGTCTGATGCTCACGCTCGAGGTGAGAGGGGAGGGAAATCTCTCTTTTTTTGCTCTCTCCTGGTAGAAAKTGCTGCCCCTGCAGCCCCGAAATGCTACACTCACAGGTGAAACAGTGAGTGGAGGGGGCAAATCGGCACCTGCAGATATTGCCTGGGTGCCCGGCCTTACCCCGAGACGTCTCCTCCTCGCTACGGCGCCGCACGTCCCTCCGCCCCAGGATGCCGCTAGTGCTAAAGTTTTCCCATCAGGGTAAGAATTCAAGGTATGCTGGATTATCATAGTAATATACTGGGATTTCAGTATGATATTTCATATTTATTTTCACCCAGAGAAACCACAAGATTTACCCTTGATAGGCRATATTAATTTAACCACTAATTGGCTGTTAACCGTGGATGATCCTGCTCTACCACRTGCAATGAGCTGTGAAACGGGGCATCTTTTTCCAGTTTGGAACAGCAGCTGGGTGTTGAGCACTGAGGTTTCTGGAGGACCTAAATGAGGTCACAAGCATGAGCAGTGGTGACGTGTGGTGAAACCACCCTCCCACCTCTCTGGGGGTAAAGGAAGCTTTGCAATTCTCAGCTTCATCGTGGAGATTCAACAAAATCTGTTTCAAAGAGTCCTCTAGCATCCCCAGCTGCCCCGTTCTGATCAGATCGGAGCATCCAGAAGATGCTGTGAAACATGGGGGGGTGTGACCAGCATGTGAGTGCCCTTCAGCTCAGTCTCCCACCGGAGCTCTTCCCCGTCTCCTCCGAAACAGCAGCAAGGGGTTAAACGCCTAATCTCCCAGCAGGGGATTAGTGCACATGCCTTAATGATATTTGGGAATGTTGCATCCTGACTGGCTGGCGGCCGGTCACTTGACTGCAACCGCTTCATCCCATCAGGCATTTAATTGGCTTTGCATGTGCCACATAGTGGCAGCACCCCGGTCTGGGAATTAGCTCAGGGGACACAGGGGGACRTTCTATGGAGATAACAGCCTGCTGTGGCTGAGGGATGAACCGTTCAGCTTCACCTCTTGCCTTCAGCCATCAAAAAAAAGGGATAAATGCAGATCCAGCTGCCCCTTCTTGCCCTGCATGTCTGCTCTCCAAACCCAAGGCATCCGTGTCTGGAAGAGCATTTCCTTCTTGCTGTAAGGGTTAGCTGAAAGGGAGGAGTTTGGCCTTTATTATCTCCTTCTAGCAATGATGTTTACTGGGATGTTTGGATGAGGTAGAATGTTATTGGGCACTTCCCGCACCAGTCCTGGAGGTGATCCTGTGTGTCCCTGCAACCAGGCTGTGAGAAGACCTCTGGCAGAACCTGACGGTCTTAATCCTCCCCTGCTCTTGTCTCCAAGTTGTTTCAATCCTGTCTGTGCGATTCCATTCAGAAATGCAGCCCAAAGTTACCCTGGGCTTGTCCCTCGTCCCCCAAGAATCCAGGAGAAATACTAAAACACTTGCTAAAAATGAACAGACAAACAACCGTTTCACTCGTTGCATCCTGCTCTGTGTGCAAAGTGTGCCCATTAAAGGCTGCAGGTAGACAGGGCTGACACTTGTGCTAACACCGTCTAGATTTGGGATTGCAGTAAATCACAGAGCAGTAAATATGAAGAGTCCTACCCTTCAGACCGAGTTCCTTGAGTTTGGCCCAGAAAGGACAGGAACAGAGTGTGTCCCAGCCTACATATACCAATATATCTGCACCCTCATGCTGAGCCCTCTTGAATCACGCTGAGCTCAAGTTTACAAGATGTTCTAGTTGAGCAGGAGAAATACCATTTTCCTCTCCTGCTGCGTTGCGGTAGAACAATATTCTTGCTGTAATGTGCTTCAGGATGATTCACACGGCTCTATTGAGAAATCCCATTATATTCTAGAGGTATTGATTGTAAAGAGAAATTTCACAGATTGTGGTGCTGGTTCCAACCTATTCAAAGCTGACAGGACCTTTCCATCAGGRAGGAGAGATTTTTCTTCTTTACGGCTATTCTTATTAAAAGTAGGATTCCTTTTTGCTCTTTTTGCATCTCTAGACAATAGAACATTTTTACTCTTCACTCCTTAAGTTAAATGATTTGTTGCGGTACTAAAATCAGAATAGTTGCAGCAGACTTTCCTCTCCTGAAATAAACCACGTTTCTGCTGATCAGAATGAAACTGCAACAGCAGACAATCAAGGGAGGCAATTGTTAGGCAAACAAAACAAGCCAAGGGGCTCTGTTGGACTATCCTTCATTTATATGGCCAGGAGATATAAGAAAGATTAGAGAGGCTGCTTGGAGCTTAGAGAAGATCCTACCACGTAGCCCACATGGTGGGAAGGAAGGACTTTGTGAGCTGGCAAGATGGGACACGCTCAAGGTCTTCATCCTGTCACAGCTTCATCAGGGGAGGAGGCTATAGTGGAGATGGAGGTGAAGTATCCTTGGAAGAGGGGAATGATCCTAGAAAGCATCTCAAAATGTGCAGCTGCTCCTGTATGGAGGGCTCAGATTGTTCAAGCTCTCTTTCTGATGGTTATGGCAGGATGTTGGTGCAAGCAGGACAGTCTATGGGTTGGAGAGGAGACTTATTTAAATTCTGGGCCTCAAAATGTCTTCCAACCCAGCAGCCTCGTCCTTGTCTTCTGCTTCTCCTGTGGTCTTAGTAAGCTGAATAGTCCATCCTGCTGCCCTTGCGCCTCCAGACTACTAAGGAAGAAGGGAAGCTGTTAGAGAAGTCAGAGTTGCCTGCAGTCCTTTAACTCCATGTCCTTTATACACTGCTATCAAGGCTACACTATCAGCAAGATATGCTGTTCTTAATTTATTAAGCTTTTAAAGCCTTTAATCGTATTTGTTTTGAGTCTATGTCTTTCAGTGCACCTCTGACATCTATTGGGACAAAAAATAACAAGTATCACTTGCAAGATTTTGACAYGAATGCACAAATGTAAGAAAGTTGGACAAAAAGCCCAAAGATGGGTACAGAAATGCAGGCAAGATGTCCTGGACACACTCATGCATATAACTATCTGTATTCTACATTTTCCAAACTTAGCTCTAATTAGACTGCTTGTTTTCTTTTTTCTTAATCTAAATGCTAGAGGAGAAGTTACTAGAGTCCTAGTGGATGTACACAGCTGCCGGGGGTCCCTGAAGATACATCTGTATCTGCAGCTTAAATACAGCCCAAATTGGTGGCTTCTGCCCCCATATTTGCCTTCCTTTTGGCCTGAATTGAGGAAGCAGCTCAGCCAGCACCGCTCGCTCACCCCCGGCTCCTGGGATTTACTTGCAAGGCCAATTCCCTCCTCCTTGATTCAGCTTTTGATTTGCTGCCAAAGGGTTTTACTTTTTAAGAAGATGCTCTKTGTTTGTCTGCTGTGCAAACACCATCAGAGCGGCCAAGGCTTTCACTGGAAAAGGTCACTGGTCTCTTCTTGGGGGAAAAGTTGTATTGATTTCCTGAGGTATTTTGGCCAAGCAGTAGCTGCCGACTTGAGTTCAGGGCAAAGTCACAGCACTGCTGTCCCTACAGGGGGAGGTAAGGACACAAACACGAGTCTCAGTAACAGAAAACAAGCAGGAGGAAATTACAAAATTCTCATGTMATTTTAAAATGTATCTATTTGGGTTTTAAACACAAATATCTTCATTTTTTGTTCTTTCAGATAGCAAATATTGGCCAATATCTGGCAATAATGAACCCCCGTTTGATTTATTATCTTACTATTTTTATACTATGGTCTTTAGCCAATTTTCTTGCTTTGGTAAATGGTGGAACAATGCTAGATATAGTAAATCCTAAACCCAAGCCCCAGCATGGGGAAAATGTTYGCAGTGAGTAGAAAACTACCTGCTCTATGGCAGAGGTTCAAAAGAGAGGTGTGGAAGACTCTTGTGGTATAATACATCTGCTTTTATCATGGTGCCTGTGTATCTAAATAAATATCAACGGTCATAATAGCTGTTTAATTGATTAATCTGGATAGAGGAGCAGCTTTTCTCCGAGCCACGACTTCAGAGCCCCTCRATCGAGGGGCTCGTTCTGCTAGTGACCACGTCCTTGTTGCCTCCCAAGGCACCTCTGGCACTAATGCACCCTGCGTTCACCAGGCCTCCTTTTCCCTGGAAAGTGTTGTCAAGGAAACATTCCTGGAGGCCTTGGGATCCACAGCTCCTTCCCAGCACCGCTCGCTGAGCTGCAGAGGTCAAGAGACTAATTGAACAGGAGGTCTCTGTTTGTCACTGTCTCATAGACATGTTTGGTCATTACAGCCACGGGACACCGTAAACCCTGTTCTCTGCTCCCTGTGGTCCATTTTTTCCTGATTAAACCATCGTTATTCACACAGATATTAGGGATATCTCCAAGAGCAGRCCTTACACGTTGAGATCATTTCTGTTTCAGACGCATCCTTTACTCCGACGGTTCCCAAGGCTGTGAAAGGCTCCCGCCGGGCAGCTGGAGAAGTCCCTGTCCCCAGCGCCTGTGCTCTCAGGTCTTCGACCTTCATCCCTACGCTTCCTGCTGCCACCACCTTTCAGAAACATCCCGGCTGCAATGGTAAGAGATTATTCAGGCCCCACGTGCCTGGAAGCTGCTCGGTATTCCAGGAGAGCCACGCTCCTTGGGGAGCATACGGGGCGAGACTGGCACAGYGGGTTGCAGAGGAGGAAGGGGGTCACCCAGCACAGTCTGCAGGTGCTCGCAAGGCAGCTCCCGGGAAAATGGTTGCGTCCTGGGAAGCGTGTTCCAGTAAAATCATTGCCCTGTTGGCTAAGAGAGACGGCTGCATCCCGGGAAAGGCTTGAAGTCCTCCCAGCCTGGAGTCAGGGACGTGCCTGGGGAGGCCGGTGCTCGGTACATCCCACGTGGCCTCTGCCCTGCGTGGTTTTCATGGAACCACGTCTCGTCCTCGGGCTGTGCTGGACCTGCCCGGCTGCACCAGGGTGTCTGTGCAGCAGCAGCAGCAGCAGCAGCAGCTCCTCGGAGCGGCTCTGCCCCCTTGGCTCCTGCTTGCAGCTCCTCGGAGCGCTGGCCACGGCACGATGGCGGATTGTGCAGATCAGCAACGCACCAAGGTCCTAACCAGGTGCCTTTGTGATCTGGACAAAAGAAGCACTCTGACAAGAGTGAGAAATTTGCTCTGTTTGTACCCCGCGTCAATGCTCAACCCCAAATTTCCCAAACACAATGAGTTTCATCTGTGGTGCCCATGATATGCTCCTCCCACCCCCAGCTCATCTTTTTCTCCTCCCTCAGGTTCACAGCTCATTTTTGGTGCTCCTGCTAGAACGAAGGCAACGTGACAGTATTTAGTACACACACAAAATAACCAGCTTCCCTCTTCAGCAGATGCCTGAAAGATTTGTTAGCCGTATGCACCGTAAGAGTCACTAGGCACAACCTTATCCCAGACTCTGGCTCCACGTTTGGAGAAGTCCCGGCTTTTCCTACCCTTTGGACAGCCCACACTCCTATCCCATTGCACCTTGTTGGGCTCCTCCTCCTGAGGATCCTGGGCAGGTGTCTCTGCTGCTCCCCAGTGTCCTGCCTTGCTGGATAACCCTGGGAATAGAGGGGGAGCTTCTCCCACCAGTAGCAGGAATTTCACTGTTGAGTCAAGTACATTGAAGAGGTGCCATTAACTCACCAGCACGTCCCGGGGGAGCTGTGCTRCCGTTTACGAGGCCATCTAAACACTATAAACTCTGTGAGGCAAAGCAGAGTTAGAGATGAGCAGGAATTTAATTTTCTAATGGAGAGATTTATTGCCAGCCAACAGCGCACTATATTCTGTGGTCTCTTCCCTTGCTCAGCAACCCAAAGTTTATGTTTGTTCATATGTGGGAGAAGTGTGTGGGGGAAATGAAGCTCCAAAATTGTCCAAACATGGTGAAATTTCCCGTTTGATAGCCCCACTGCAATGCAGGGCTGGAGCAGGTGGATGGAGGGGACCTCCTGGACCTGCTGTTTAAGCATCCTCTGCTTGCTTAGAAAARCCAGCTAAGACCTTGCTTGGTCTTGGAGCCCTGGCCCCAAAGGGACACAGGTGCCTGGGAGCTCCCAAGTGCACTAGAAAAGCTTGAAAATCATTCAGGRTTGGATGGAAGCTCAACGTGAGTATGAAGCCCGTGCAATGCCAGTTGGACTTGCCCCAGATTTACACAAAATTGCTGCTATCCTCACTGCTTTATAGGCAAAACTGCACCTTTATTTTGCTCTTGGTTACCCCGAGGCTGAATTCATGACCCGGGTTACATTCTATATAATTCTACATCGTTATATTCCATATAATTCTATATAGCTATGTTCTATATTCTAGTGGCGATTTCCCAAAGAAGGAATAAACTCTCACGTCGATTCTGGAAAGCCAAGCTCGGTCCCTCCTCCATCCTGTCCACATAGTGACAGATACAATGAGATAGACCCGCTGTGTCCATGTCCCCACCAGCGTCCCCTCCCTTTGGATTTATGGGCAGGACTGTTCACGTTTGACGAGTCCTGCGGATCTCGCTCCCGGTCAGCATCTCCAGGGCTTCCTTCCTTCCTCCTGGGGCTTAGAGAGGCGGTTTTCCCGCCCGGGGGACACAAGGACGGCACCTTCTTGGTGCCCACATCGCACGCCTCCATCCTGCACAGTCCAGCGGGAGCTCCAGCAGCTGATCCCTTTAATTAGGTCACGAAGGGATCACGCGGAAAACCCTTGTGCAGGCCAGGAAGGAAGAACACACGGGAGCTCWGCAGCGAAGCCGGAGAGGGGACGGACGCCCCAGCTCCAAAAACTCCCCAAAACTTTGTGCGTGGGGAAGAGCAGCCCCCTCTTTCTGTTCCTGCTGCACAGCTGGGTCCCCCCATCACCCCATCGTGCTTTAATTTCCTCTTGCTCCTGCTGCAGTGCCAGATTGGGTATTCGTAAACAGAAGGAGTTTAATGGAAATGATAATTAGAGCCCTGCAGTACTCTTGCAGGTCGCCTTTCCACTGGGCTGCCTATTTACATTACAAATCAGGCTGGTGTCGCGGCGGAGTCTGCAGCGGCAGAGGAGAATTCATTAAAAGGGAAGGGCGGAGTGGGTSAGAAATGGCAAAGGGGGGAAAGAAGAGTGATATGGTTATTATTAATAAGCTAGGAAATTGGGATCTGCCACAGTCTGGCTGCACCTTTGCTCCTGGAAGAAAGGCCCCTTTGCCATCAGCTTGCAGCAGGAGGGAAGGGAGGGCAGCGGCTCCCGAATTTCCATTGGTAACGCCTGTACAAACGGACCCTTTTCCAGGGAACATCTGCTTCTGTTGCAGCGCAGAGAGGCGCCGAGGGCTTTATCTGTCCCCCGCGGATACAGACACGAGCTCTTGGAGCTTCTGCTCCCTGCGCAGGGCCCTGCGGCTCGGCAGGGACRAGGCGGGAAGCCGGACGGACGGATTCCCTGGGATTTCCCGGCTCGCCCTTCCCGCTTGCCAGGGGCTCCGTGCGACACTTTTTGCTGCGGTCCCACGAGGAAGGACAGAAGTTGCAGCCGCTGGAGAAGCCCTTGAGCATCTGCTACCCCGAGGGCCGGGCTGGGAGGGAGAAATACCCACAAACTTCCATGCCTGTCATCAAAGCATTAAAAAAGAGGGAATTGGGGAGAAAACGCCACTTTGGATATGAAAGATATTTGACAATCCAGCTTTTGGTGCCWGTAAAAGGCTGTTGACAGGAAGAGTTCTAAATTGGAACAAACAGGAAACAACTATGCTGTTGCAGCCAGGGACTGCCAGAGGTTTCGGGCCACAGCGGGAATTTTCCGATAACCACATTCCCCACAAACAACTTCCCCTCTAGAGAAAACGAATCAATCCCTCTGGATTTTCATCTTCTGATAGCTGCACTGCGTGGAAATCAATTGTGCTTGAATAATAGATTAATTACCTTGGTAATCACAGGTCACCAATCTAYGTTCCATCGCCTCCCTCTGGACCTGGACACGAGGGATTTTTCCGTTTTCCAGTCACAGCAGAATTCCCACTCCGCTTTCATGGGGTTGCRGCACATCTCTGCTTCAGACCCGTGCTAGAAATAAGGGCTTTGGGACTGAGAGTCTTGGGTTCAAAGCACGAGCGGGAACCTTGATGGACTCGTATTTGCCTTATTCTCATCCCTACGTGGGAGGGTTTCCCTATAGAAATCGGGCAGGGTGTACTCGAGAAAGGAAGCGATGTAAAGGAAGATGCTCACTAAGGATTTATTAGCAATACAGATTCAGACTAGAAACACCGAGATTTAGTAAATCCTCTAGATGGTATTTCCTGCACYGACTGCATTACTTTTTGTGTAGCACCCGCTTTGCTTTTGCATTTCAGCCCAATTAGACGATGAAAGAGCCCAGCCCATACCCTCACCCCCCTCCCTGCGTCGCCCACCGGACGGACGTGTCACCAGGTGAAACAAGAGCAACCCCTCCGTTTATTATSGTTTCTGCTCGTCCCCCATCGTGCCGTTCCTGCCAGGACGCGTTTGCTGTGGGAAAGGGGAATGAAACCAGGTCTTTCACCCGCTGCTCAATAGGACCGGGGAGGCTGCCRTGGGGGAGGGAGGATCCTCCTCATTACGAAGGGAAAATGAGCCCAGCGGAGCTGCCGTCGGATGCTGCCCGGCCTCCCAATTAGGAAAGCCGAGACGAAGAGCGCCRTTACCCGTAACTCTTCATACAACGTCACTCAGCCGTTGTTTATTTTGCGGGCATAATTTCTCTCTGCCTTTGTGGAGCTCCGTTTGTTTGGATCGCCGGCCCGCTCGAGGGTCTCCGTGTTATTGTGCCCATCTCTTGGCCTCCCACCAGCCGACTCTCCAATTAAGCTCCCAGGGGCGTCCCGCGACGGCCCCTCCTGCTCTCCATCCCTCCCGTGACGTTGGCGTTCCCGTCRCTTTGTCGCTCCTCTCCGGCCCCTCTGCCGCCTGCCCGCTGCTCCTCACGGCTCATGGTTTATTCAACAGCGAAGCCAAGTTTCTCTTTTCCCTCTCTTTTCCATTAGAGGCTTCTCCATAGACACCACATTGGGCAGCTCTGCAGAACGAGGCTCTTTCCTGGCAAATCTGGAGTGGATGACAGTGGTGCGAGGGTTTGGTGACCTTGCACGGGCTGACCTCGYCACCAAACCTGGCCCTACACCGAACTTCTTGCCCAGTTTCTCCAGGCCTCTTAACCTTCCTGCTTGCAGGGCTGTCTGCAAGGATTAGTTCAAATAGAAAAGGGCTAATCCACACTGCGGAGCCTGAAATCCGTGTTGCTTCACTAAGTTATTTCAAAGGTGTTTAAGCTGCAGAGACACTGGGTTGCACTCCGCTCTGGCAAATGCTCACGGGACCGGCACTGCCTCCTTCACTAGGAGGATGTTCCCAATTTCCACCTGCATATCTTTGCAGCGCCTCACCAGCAAAACCTGGATTTCCACCTAAAAAGGAACCTTACCCTGACAAGGGGAGCCGCAAGGAAAAGATCTGGCAGCTGTGAAACTCGGGATGCTCCTCGCTCAAGGAAAGCAGCCTCGGATAAGTGTTCTGCGAAGGAGTTCGTGCCCTCCACCTCGTGTCACTCTGAGCTGCCTCCGAAATTCATTGTACTTTAAAGGACTCACTCGAGCATCCATTCAGCCCCAGTTCATAGACTGCAGCGCCTTTATTACACAGCCATATATTTAGCACTGAAACACTTCTCAGCAGTTGTAACAGCTCTGTCACCCAAGGGATGAAAACAAAGAGCCATTATTCATCGGAAGGGAGACACAGTCTTTATTGTCTGAAGCCCTGGCGGTGTTTCTGTCCCCCTATCTATCCTCTCAGGCTGGCACACAGCTCGTTCTTAAGCTTTTTCAGTAGCAGCCCTGGAAGCCTCCGCACCCCTGGGCCTGCTCTTATCTGGCGTCCCGGCTCACGCTGTTTCAAGCTGGCCGCAGGACTGATCCCAAACACGCTGAAACGGCCACTTTCTCCACACCAGGGAAGTTACCCGTTCCAGAAAGGCTCCAGGTAGGTGTTAGTCTCTGGCTAGGTGACAAACCAGGCAGGATTTCTTAAAAACGGGAGGAAATAGAGTTATGAGGAAACAGTGGAAGAGCTTGTATGTTGTGCACTGAATATATCCAGCAGATCTGGGCTGCAGGAACCACCACGCTGTCCGGCCTTGAAGCTGACCGACTTTCTCTGCCCCTCTAGGAGAAGGTACTTCAGTTTCCAGGCCAGAACGCAGAACCACAGAATCCTTAGGGTGGGAAGGGACCTCTAGAGCTCATCTAGTCCAAGCCCCTGCATGTGCAGGGACACCCAGAGCACGGGGCACAGGGTGGCGTCCAGGCGGGTTTGGAAGGTCTCCAGAGCAGGAGCCTCCACAGCCTCTCTGGGCAGCCTGTTCCAGGGCTCCGGCACCTTCACTGGTAAGAAATTCCTCAAGTTCCTGTGCATCTGTTGGTGCTTCAGTTTGTGGCCGTTTCCTCTAGTCCTATCTGTGACCAGCACTGAAAAGAGGCTGCCCCAACCTCCTCACTCCCTCCTCAAGGAATTTATAAGCAGTGATAGCGGTGCAAGCGAGCCGATTAAATACAAATGAGGTAGCACTATTGACAAAAACAGCTACCATCCCTTTCTCTGAGAGTGCCTGGGAATCTGTCTGCATGAGCACGAGCGCACCACAGGGAGGGTGCGGAGCGGACGGGTCTGAGAGGTTGCGCTGCCCAGCAAGGCAGGTCCATCCATCCCTGGATGTTCCCTCACGGAGTAACGAGATGGGAAATTTGAACACCCAGAAGCCCAGAAAGTGGCAAACACTTGGAAAGAATCGCCCTTTCCCAGCTTTGTGAGCTGTTTTTAAGCCTCCCCCCTCCACGCGCTCCAAAAGAGTGGTTGTCTCCTGAGGTGCGGTTGAGCTGAGGCTGTTTGGTGCAGGACCCCAGAAGGGTTCTGGTTTCCAGTGTCACGGTCTACTTGAGCTTGGTGACTCACGTCTCGGATTGCTATCACGCTCTTCACAACGTGGATCAGCAAATACATCTAGACATTGGTTTTCTGAGCCTGTTAGCTGGTAAATAAATATGGTGTCCAAGGCCAAACCCAGGTGGGTCAGTCCAGCTCAATCTTCTGCTCACGCAGGGTTCAGAAGGCTTCTCTCTAGCCCAGCTTCACTTTGTAATTCCTTCTCAAGGGAGCGGAGAGTCTTCAAAGTGCCCATAACCACATTCTTCTTCCGGAGATCACTTCCAATCACGATGGCATGGAGTTAGACACTCCATGCTACAAGTAGTAAGAAAGGAAAGCCTCATGCACAAACCTTCTGCAGGAGGGAAATCACCTGCCTGCTGAGCTTGGCACAGGAGCGGAGTTTGCTCGTAGTGCTCAGAGCAAAACCCAATGTGTTCCCCACGTCGGGAAACCACCACAGGCCACAGCCAGCAGGAGACGAAGCACAGGACAACGCGCTGACTGGAGCAGAGCAGAAACCAGGTCCAAACCGAGTAAAAACGAACAAAATCAGCCTGGGTTTAGAYTCCTGCTGATCTGCAGGTAGATCAACCTTCTTAGCACTAAGTAGGAGCTCTAGTTACCACCGAGATGATTTTCAGGTAGAGCTGAGGACGGTGACAACTATGAACCACGGAGAGGCAGTTGGGTGGTGGTGGATGGACGGAGCACTCCGTGCACAGTTACACTCAGTAGCTTSTAAGTTCGCTGTGGGTCATAAAATACTCCATCCCCTTCCTTCGTGCCCCCTATCTCACCTTGCCCGTTCAGCTGACGTTTGGTGTAGCAAAAAYGCCCTCATGTTCAGCAAACGCTGCTGAAGGCCAGAGGATTTTTATTCTTTGGCCAGAAATGTTCCTTTTCCCCCTCATGTTCCTGAGATGGGGAATGGAAGAAGAACGTGCTACTTCTGGGGGGAAAAAACCCAAAACCTGCAGAAATTTGCACTTTATTGAAAACCCTATTTCCTACCAAACTAAAATCCAGATACAACCTATAGAATGAGGTGTTCCCATCGCCTCTGCTCCAGCAAGGAGGAGACAAAGGGAACCCCGCAGCCACAAGGACATTAAATCACAATTTCTCTCTCTTTTAAGAGAGAAAGACCCAGTTCGAGTGCCCTTCAGCCCAGTGATATGCGAAGGGGTGAAGGGGATGCTGCAGCTGGGGCACTTGAAGCGTGTTATATCCTGTGCATTTTTTAAGTGCTTGGGGAGCAAGGGGCTATTCCAGAGCTTTCCTGGAGCAACAGAGACCACAATCTGGCCTTTGTTATCTAGTTTATCCTCCAAGAATTCCTACTGGAGGGCCCCTTTAGCAAATTCTTGGAAAGGTTCCACCTTGCGCCCGGGCCAGCGCGCTCTCGGTTTCCGTATATTCTTAGTGCACAATGGAGCAGGGTCAGCCCCGCGCCGGGAACGTCCCGGCGCCGGGAATGTCCCCGTTCCCGTGCAGAGCAGTGGGCGGCCGGGCTGCATTCACGGGAGACGAGAGCCGGGACTCGGGGAAGAGGCAACTTTGGGGCTAGTTGGCCCAAGCCCAAAGTCTTGACCCAATTCCAGCCAGTTCCTTTGTGCTGAACGGCTCCTGTTGCTCGTGGGAGCCCGTGCAGCAGGAAAAGGTGGGAATCGGGGAGAGAGGAGAAGGGAACAGCGGCCAGGACACGGCCTGGCCGACCTCACCCTGTGCACACACAAGTTGCAGAGGCTTCCACGTTTCTTGGGGATGCTGTTAGGCAAATTGATGGGCCATTTGATTGCAATTTAAACCAGCCTGCAGGTCCATCTCAGAAGACAAGCCCTGTCCGACACCCCTAGGTCATCCCATGTGCTACAGCATTACTGACACCAGCTGCTCAAGAAAATAGATAGATAAATAAATGGGAGATTTCCCTATGCAAAAGCTCAACATTTTTTTTTTTGTAAGAAAAGCCCTGCAACTCCAAAATTAAAAATGTTTGCTCGCGCAGCGACCGTTTGCCAGCACATTTTTGATTTTTCGCCAGAATATTCTGGCCAAAACTTGGGAGAAAAACTCCAAATTGTCTATGGAAAGCAGATACTTCTCGTGAAAATATTCAGTTAGACAAATTCCCAGGTTCCTGCTGAAAGTCGGTTTCAGCAGAAAACGCCGACGAGCTCCAGCGCTGGCCCCGCTTTCCCCTCCTTTGTGCAGAGCGGGCGGCGTGGGGCACGCGCAGGCCCAGGCGGACGCCGAGACCGGAGCGCCCGGCGCGGGCGCGGAAGGGTTGGAGCCCTCGTGGTGCTCCGTGCCGGAAAACGGTCCCGTCCCCACGAGGATTACAACTTGAGCACAAAATGTGAAGCCAAACGGACGGGGGGACACGCGGGATGAGCAGGACGAGCGGGCGGCACCGCGCGCATCCCGGCCCCGGCGCTTCCTTCCACGCTCCGTGCCCGGCCCTGGTGCAGCTGAGACGGCTCCGAACTCCCCCGGGAGAGGCATCAAACTGCCCCGGAGCTCTCGGGACGGCTGCAGAGGACACGGAGGGGCCTCCCCGATGCCGCCTCCGGGTCAAAACGTGCCGGGAGGGCAGTTTCCGCAGCCCTCCAAAGGCAGGAGCCGCAATCCCGCTGCCTCCCGGCCCTCCGGCTGGTCACGAGACGCAGCAGATAAGGAACCAGGGAGCCTGCAGGGTGCCAGACACTGTCCATGCACCCAGGAAAGCCCTGGCTACAGCAGCCAGGCGCTCGGCTCGGAATTCCACGAGGGATCCGGGCTTTGGAGATAGAGCGGCCACAGCCAGGCAGGAGGCCAGGCCTCATTCATGAACGTGAACGGCGTCAACGTGGGCTGAATATCAGCCCTAAAATCAGCCCCGGAGCCAGATCATCCCTCCCAGCTTAGGAGAGAAGGGGGGTGTGCTTATTGCATGGAGTGTCCCCCTCTCCACTCGTGCCCTTCCCCAATGAGCAGGGCAATTCCCACCGCTGGTCCCAATACCTAATTCCTGGTCCCCTCCTGCCCTGACCCCTCTGTGTTCTTTATCACCGTGTCCGGACCGGGCTGACACCGCCACGTAGGTACCAAAAGGAGCAGTTAGAGAAGGATCTGCGCCGGTTTCAAATACTTTCCACAACTGGTCACCCACTTCTGCAAGAGATTAAAAAGGCATCGTCGAGAAGGGAGTGAGGGAGAAAGAGAGCACGAGGAAATAAATAAATAAAGGTATATGGTTACTTTTGGTTAGTCTCAATACGCAGCCCCATCCCGGGGCGCCTTTTTTTCTGGGCTCGTTTGCAGCGTTAGTCACTTTTTCCATTAGAACCCCTTATTCTGAGGGGATTTATAACGCATCTGCAAAATTGTCTGCAGGCTCTGCTTGGCACCCGAGCTCTCGCTCCGTGCACAGAACGTAGAGGAGCGGCAGTTGCTTGATTTATTGGGACGGGGCACGGGCGAGGGAGGGATTTCTTTTCTGTGCTCAGCTTGCTGGAAACGGATCCACGCGGGGCCTTCGCTGCAACGTCCCGTCCTCCTCTGGGAAACGCTCCCTATGGGAGCAGCTCCCACTGCGGGGGGCAAAGGAGCAGGGCGGGATGTCCAAACACTTTCCCACTCTGAGACCCAGCCCCTCTTTCTGCCATACAGCAAAGGTTCTCAAATCCTGCCTTTGGGAAGCCTTTTCCAACCCTAATTTCCATACGTTCTAATTCTTAACCCTCCACAGAGGCTCCCTGCAGAGCCCAGGGCTTATCCTCTCGCTGGGCTGTATTTCGCCGTGCCCCTTCCTGCGCTCTCACCGTCACACTCGTGCTCCTTGGGAGCAAACCCAGCACGGACGCGTGTGTCCGGTGCCTGCCTTTGCTCCAAGGGCAGTTTGCAAACACTCCCCGCGCGCTCGCCCTGCTCTTTGCACCTGATCACAGAAGTGTCCCCACGCACCAGGGAGTTCTGGCTCTTCACTTTGGACTTGTTTGTGGAGGGGGGAAGTTCTTTTGTTTCTCATCACACATAAAAAGCCCCCGCGAAGCCCCAAAAAGCAGACATCAGGATATATAATTTCCAGTAAAGACACACAGGGTTTGCTGCAGAGCGGGAAGTCCCGCAGCCCAAATCCTCACCCCGTTTGGGGTCAGAGGCAAAACATTCCCTGATCATTGAGGCGCTGGGATGTCACCCGTGGGACTTCCCTGTGGGTGACACGATGCTCAGCAACATACAGGGAAGGAGATGGAGAGTTCAGGGTATCACATGGAGAAGAGCAGGGACACAGAAGAACAAAGGGAGTTCACATCGTCATGATTTATTGATGCCTCTGGCCCCATGGCTCTGGTGTTTTGTGTTAACAGACCCCATAGAAGAGCAGCGAGGGCTGCAGCTCCCCCGGCCCTGCTGCAGTGCAAACGATGCGACCGGCCCAAGACAAGGGCTGCAAAAGCAGCCAAAAAGAGCAGGCTCCGCGAGGCACTTGCTGGGGAGCAGCCAGGCGCTGCCGACCTCGCCCCCTCGGAGCAGAGCTCCGGGAATTCCCTCCCCATACTCCACATTTTTCCATCGCCACCGATTCACCCGGCAAGCGCCATGGGAAACGGCTGGGGCTGAAGCATCCAAACTTGCCCCAGAATGAGCCCAATGGGTTCTTTTCTTCCAGGAGGAGGGTCTTAAGGAAAATAAAATGCTGGGGGTTCTTTGTCCCTGTATCTTGGATACAGGAAAACTCCCACGCTTGTTAGGAATAAGAGCAGTACCAGCAGCTCCCGGGATCTTTTCTTTTCTTTTCTTTTCTTTTCCTTTCTTTTCCTTTCTTTTCCTTTCCTTTCTTGTGTGTGAGAGAGAGGCAGAGTTTGCTCTAAGGCAGCCTGACCGGGTAACAGGTTTAAGGGACAGTGTTCAGGCACCAATTTCAAATGCAGCGCCGGGTGCAGCTTCTTTCTTCCGTGTTCACGGGTGAAAAATCAAAGAAATAATCCAGCAGCCTAAACACACTCCCCAGCCATTCAGCTCACTCATAAATACGCCTCCCGATAGGCTTTGTGCAAAGAAAACGGGACAAAACGGAACAAACCCAACTTCTCTTCCCTGTTCTGTGCAGCTAAAGTCAAGTCTTCCACCCGCAGCCCCCGACCGCGCTCGTCACCGTTATCAGCGTTGCGCTCCCAACGCCTCCCTTCAGCCCCACGCTCACGGTTTGCATTTTAAAACCGACTGATTGCAGCTCTGCAGCTTCCTCCGAGGAGAGATTCTCGTTCACCCCCAAAACGACCCGCAAACGCCCCAGGTTTGTCCCCCTGCACTGACACGTCGCGGGTGACACATCTCCCTGCACCGACACATAGAGAGCACGGAGACACCCACAAAAGGCGCTCGGGAGCGGAGACACTTCCAGGAATCCCTGCCCCGCGCGCGGAGCAGCGCGGCGGATGCAGGCGGGAAGCGCCGGTGTTTTCCCGCACGCGGGAACTTTGCTCCGGATCCCCCGCCGCCGAGGCCGCCGGCCCCGCTCCGGAGCGACGCCTTTTCCCCGAGTTTGATCCTGGATAAACCGCAGCCTTTGCAAGTTACGGGCTCTTTTCGTGGAGGTGTCCGCGGGTTTGGGGAAGACCCGCGGCCGCCTCCGCCGCGGGAGGAGCCGCCCGCGCTCCGCTCCGCTCCGCTCCGCGCCGCCGCTTTTGTCCCCGGGTCGCCCTGTCGCTTGTCCCCTCCGCTAACCCGGGCGCCCCGCGAAGTTGCTTCCAGCGCCGCCACTCACCAGCTGCAAAGCGCACAGGAAGATGAGGGTGCAGCGGCCGGTGCAGCATCCCATGGTCCGGAGCGCCGCGGGGCCCCGGCGGGGACACCCGGCGTGCAGCGAAGCGGGGCGGCGGGGACACCCGGGGGGGCCCCCCGCGTCTCTCCGGCCCCGCGGCTGCCGCTGCCGCCGGCGCGGAGCGGAGCAGGGAGGCGGGCGGGGAAGGCGGGAGGCGGCGGCAGGCGGAGCCCCCCCCCA